>CALYLW010002714.1:0-33197 GCA_944989445.1 Ampullaceana balthica | reverse complement strand
ACACCCAAGTCAAATTAATGTTGATAATTTGTGACAGATGGAGACTGAAGAAATAATTGGTCGAGGGTCCTCTCACTTTAATATAAATGAATGCATCCTTTTAGTTGGGGAACCGTTTGTTACTGGCTCCATTGTCGTTGATCCTTTTGACTTAAAGCATTTTTAACTACACATTTTTAAAATAGTTTTTTCGTGTTCATTATTTGAATACGCTGCGTGCTGTCACACCTCTATTGTGACTGATTTGCTTTCTCTCACTTGTGTTTGTGGGCGTAATGAAATAATATTATCTCACGCACAACAACTCTTTACACCACTTGAAGTCAAGGAAAATTCTCTTTAATAACGAAATATCCAATATATATATATATATACATATGTCAGAATACACAACAGTGATTTCTAGAATTTAGATAGCACAAATCAAAAACTTCAACTTCTCAACCATCTTGTCTTGACCTTCTCACAACTACCACTCCACACTTCATGTAACCTCCCGTGTCCGCCTCGACTCAGTGACCACACTAACAGGCTGAACCTTGGACTTCAGTTGACCTCATAACACTCACATTCCTTTCTTATTTACACCAGTTCGCTCCCCTTTCTCTTTTCTGTCAAACCCGTGAATTCTCACGTGACATTCACCCCCATCCTTCAAAAAAAATGTTTTGGCACAAAACATTTTTAGGTCATCACAACATACAAAATATTATAGTTCGTGTAAAATAGAATTATGTTTAACAATCATAATGCATGAAATAAAAGTATGATATATGGAGGAGTTCATTGATTGGCAATCTTCAGCTGTAGTACAAATACAGGTTCTGTTTTATCTGTTTCTTTATTTATAAAGCGTCTTTATTTATTATCAATCTGCTGAGTACGTCAGCAACCACATTGTCACTTCCTTTGACGGGTTTAATGTCAAACTTGTAGTCTGCCAGTAGCATTGCCCATCGATTATTTTTTTCATTGCTTAATTTTTTCTTGTTGAATGCCACAAGTGGCTTGTGGTCTGTAAGGAGAGTAAAGGTTCTACCTAGCAGATATTTTTGTAGCTTCTGTAGAGCCCACACTATGGCCAAGCATTCTCTTTCTATGGTGCTGTAGTTCCGTTCTGGTTTTGTCAAATTTCTGCTTAGGTATTGAATTGGATGTAGAATACCCTCATATTCTTGCATGAGGCAGGCTCCTACTGCAATAGATGATGCATCAGTAGCGACGATGAACGGTTTGTCCCATTGAGGTGTAACCAAGATAGGTTTCTTTCTAAATGCGTTTTTAATTTCTTCCAATGCATTGAAACACTCTTTTGGAAAATGAAATTTTCTAACATCTGTCTTTTTTACAATTTCTGTCAGTGGGTGTACAATTTCTGCAAAGTTTGCAATGAATGGTCTATAGAAATTGCATAGCCCCAGCAGAGCTTGAACTTGTTTCTTTGACCTTGGGACGGACAAGTCAAAGATCTTGTTTTCGTTCTCTGTTGTTGGAGTTACTTTTCCTCCTCCCACTCTGTATCCTAGAAAATCAATATGTCTCTTGCCAATGTTCATCTTTTCAGGTGAGATAGTGACATTATGTTTCTTGAGTCTGTTCAGTACCATTTCAAGAGTGTGTATGTGTGTTTCCCAATCTTTGGTATGGATACATATGTCATCTACATAGTGTACCACATTTGGGATACCTTTTAACATCACTTTCATGAATCTGCTAAAAGTTGCTGTGCTGTTTACAAGTCCAAACGGCATCACCAACCATTCATACACTTCATCTAAAGCAACAAATGCAGTATATTTGATTGAAGTAGGATCCATGTTTATTTGCCAAAAACCTCTGTTCAAGTCAAATGTAGTAAATATTTTGGAATTCCCAATTCTGTCTACTATGTCTCTTGGGTCTCCAATAGGTTCATGGTCCAATTTTGTTGTACTATTCAATTGCCTGTAATCACAGCATAGTCGAATCTTTCCGTTTTTCTTTTTGACTATGACAGTTGGTGAGGTATAGTTAGCTTCAACTGCTTTTCTTATTTTATTCTCTTTGAGTAGGTAATCAATTTCCTGTTTTACAGTGTCTCTATATGCTATGGGAATAGGATACACTTTAGTCTTGTAAGGTTCATGTTCTAACAGTTGTATTTTATGAGTAACAGTTTTTGTGTTTCCTGTTTCTTTTGTGATGACATCTTTGTAATTTTGTAAATTTTTTATCACTCTGTTTTTCATACCTTCTGGTATATCAGATGATATGTTTTCAATGTTAGAGTTTTTCAATTTCATTGCACCGATTTCATTTTCATCTTCCTCTTTTCTGATGACATTTACTGTTTGTTTTTTTTCTTTATTATCACCATATGCTTTTAGTTTATCAATGTGCAGTTTTTTCACATATCCTTTTATATTAACACTATATGTCACATCACTAAGTTTTTCTTCAACCTTGTAAGGACCTTCCCATATGTTCTCATTCTTTGCGTTTGGTAACAACACTAATACTTGTTGTTCTGGTTTAAGTGTTCTTAATTGTCTGTTTTTATTTTTTATTTCTCTGTGTCTTGTACTTTGTTTGATAAGTCTTTCTTTAGCTGTTTCAATACTGTAGAGTATTTTGTCTCTAGTTTCTGACATTAATTGATATCTGTCCTGTATGGCATCTTGTTTGCTTATCAGTCTTTCTTTGAAATTTCTCAAAGGGCTTGCAGGGTTCTGACCAAACATTAGTTCAAAAGGACTAAAACCTGTGCTTTCATGTTTGCTGCTGTTGTATGCAAATAGCACTAAAGGTAAATATTCATGCCATCTGTCTTCATTGTCATTTGTAACTTTTAATAGCATGTTTTTCATTGTTTTATTGAGTCTTTCGATCACTCCGTTTGATTGTGGATGGTAAATTGTGCTGTGCACCTGCGTTATATCTAGCATATTCATGATTGCTTTTGTCATCTGCCCTTTGAACTGGCTGCCATTGTCTGAAAGAATGGTTTGTGGAAAACCATATCTGCTGAAAACATTGAGTAACTCCGTGCATATACTCTCTGAATCTATTCGTTTCAGTGGAATTGCTTCAGCCCATCTGGTGGCTATGTCCACTATGGTAAGAGCATACATATGTTTTTTCTTTGACATCTTTTTGAAAGGTCCTATTAGGTCTATGGCAATCTTTTCAAATAAGAAATTCGCCTTATCAGACGATTGTATTGGTGCCGTGTGCTTTCCATCTTTGGGATTGTGTCGTAAACACACTGTACATTTCTTGATGTATTCTTTTATTTGTTTCGTCATCTTGGGCCAGTAAAAGTTCTCTGCTATGGTAGCAATTGTCTTCTTGGCGCCCAAGTGTCCTCCTAACGGAGTGTCGTGTGCCATTTTTATAATGGTTTCTTGCAATTTTTTAGGAATAACCACTCTTGTACATGTACCTGCTTCTGCAATGTTTATCATTATGCCTCTATTTAGCTTGTAATGTTTGTTCTGGCCTATTTGATTATCTTTGAGGAGTTTCATTTTTAATTCTTTTATTGTTTTATCTTCATTTTGAAGTTTTTTAAATTCTTGATTTGTGATTAGTTGACTTCCTATTTGAATTGTTTCATCCACATCAATATCTCTATTTTCATTTCTTTTTGTGGTGGCTCTGGTTTGTACACTGGCACATAGTTGGTAGTTGTTCTCACACCATGCTTTAAACATTTCCTCCGAATTGTCAACTACACCTTCAACATTTCCTATTATTAGATCGCAAATAGCATCTTTAAGCACTCTTGCTCGAACTTGACCTTGGAACCAAGGTGAGTTAATGTTTAGGGTTGCAGTTGGACAATCTATTTTTGTGCCATCAGCCATTGTCAGTGTATCTTTTTTGCCATCATATTCTTCCTCTTCTACTATTTTGCTGTGTGCCTCAATTGTGGTGCACCCTGAGTCACGTAGACACATACATTTCTTGTTATTGACATACACTGGATAGAATTTAAGTTGTGAAAAAACTGCACATTGATAAACTAAAAGCATATGGTGATAATAAAGGAAAAAAAACAGTAAATGTCATCAGAAAAGAGGAAGATGAAAATGAAATCGGTGCAATGAAATTGAAAAACTCTAACATTGAAAACATATCATCTGATATACCAGAAGGTATGAAAAACAGAGTGATAAAAAATTTTCAAAATTACAAAGATGTGACAGCTTATAGTGGCTACAGTGTCACTAGCTCTTGTTTCTTCTCGATTCGTCTTTCTCCTATCATCCATGTCTTGGTTCTCATTTTTTCTCCATGTTTGTTCATTATTTCTGTATCTGGAGTTATAGCTATGCCTGCCTCTCCATGCTCGCCTGTCCTTGTTTTCAAAGTGATCTTGTCTATATCGTGTTTCTGTTTTATTTCGTGTTGGGCTGGTCTTAGGTGACACCCTATCTGTCTTTTCTTTGTTGTAATAGCAATGCCTCGCTATATGTCCTCTTCTGCCGCAGCAATAGCAAATAGTTTTTGGTTTTTTATTTTGGATTGTTGCAAGGAAATCATGTCTTTTGTCCATTTCGACATCAGGATGTGAATCCTTGAACGTTCGTAGTGCGTTTGTCAACTCTGCCTGAGTCCTAATTTTCTTGTCTGTTAAATATGTAAATAACGTTGGTGTAGCGCTTTCCAAGAATTTATCAATCAAAACCATGTCTAATATGGATCTTGGATCGCTTGTATCGATAGCTGCGAGTTCCAGCCATTTTGTTAGTTTCACCTGTGCTTCATGCACAATCATTTGAGGGTCTTTGTCCCTTTTAATTCTTATTTCATGGAATTCTTTCCTGTAATTATTTTCTGATTTTCCAAAGTGCAATAAAAGTGCCTTTTTAACATTTTTGTAAACGTTTTTGTCCTGTTTGGATATACTATTATAAGCTTCAAAAGCTTCTCCAGTGAGTTTGGTCATGAGTTGTGTAGGCCAATCTTTTTCTTCATACCCTTTTATATCCATAACAGATTCAAAATAGTCCAGATAAACATCATTTTTTTTCTTTTTTACTGTCATATTTTCTGACTTTGATCGATTCATTTGGTGTTGATCTATCATTAGTATTATTACCTGGATTGTGGCCTCTTTCCTGTAGGTCAATTTGCAGTTTCAGGTTATCATTCTTTAATTGTTCCATTTCTCTCCTTGCACTTCTTTCTTCTCTTTCATTTGTTTGTGCTTCTTTAACTTTGTCCTCGACGAACTCTCGTAGTTCTTTACCCATTAATCCAAATTCTTTGGCAATAGAAGTGAATTCCTTATAGTAATCCATTTTCTAATGGTTGTATTGAATCGATGTTGTTTTCACTTCATATATTTATTTCACTGATTGTCTCTTATTTTATGTCCTTTAATTATGTCACACAATGTTCACTTGTTAAAATAAATGGCTCTCACTGTCTCTAAAATACTTTCATCTTCGTAGTAAGAATTTATGTCAGTATTTCCATTAAACATAAACTCTTGTTGATATTCCTTTAGGAATTGTTATAATCACGCCTCATCGAAAATAATGTGCTTTCAATACTGACACCAAGCGATGTCACTACTTTTTACTTCTGACACCATTTTATGTCACACCTCTTTTGTGACTGATTTGCTTTCTCTCACTTGTGTTTGTGGGCGTAATGAAATAATATTATCTCACGCACAACAACTCTTTACACCACTTGAAGTCAAGGAAAATGCTCTTTAATAACGAAATATCCAATATATATATATATATACATATATCAGAATACACAACAGTGATTTCTAGAATTTAGATAGCACAAATCAAAAACTTCAACTTCGCAACCATCTTGTCTTGACCTTCTCACAACTACCACTCCACACTTCATGTAACCTCCCGTGTCCGCCTAGACTCAGTGACCACACTAACAGGCTGAACCTTGGACCAGTTGACCTCATAACACTCGCATTCCTTTCTTATTTACACCAGTTCGCTCCCCTTTTCTCTTTTCTGTCAAACCCGTGAATTCTCACGTGACACGTGCATTAATTCTCTTTAGAGTGAAGATGAAGCTACGCAATAAGAGGTAAGAATCCCTAACCTATAAAATGTATTAAGATCAGATAGACATAAGAATAAAAAGACCTTCCATATTCCATATGCAAGAAAAAACACATAGAAAGTTCTAGTTTTTCCCGTCCGGAATTCGGGCAAACCAGGCAACCAACACAATATCAATATTTAAAACTCTAATAAGAATGCAGGAATAGACACAATCAATAGATAACCGTAGGACGCAATAATCTTCTGTATAGAAGGAGCGCCTCTCTCCATTCAGCAATATTTGTTTTCGACAAGCATAACATAGTAGCCAAAAACGTTACCATCACTGCATTCCCACATAATTATTACGACTGTCAATGGTTGCATGAATCAATAGGCCATACCAAAGACAAAACGTCTCTGTTTGTTAGTCCGTCGACTTGATGCCTCTCCCTCCACGCCGATAATATGGCCCCACGGATGTATGGCACTCGACCAAAAAATAAATAAATTCAATTATGAATACAGAATCGATTCGCAGACTATTATCACACATGTTTAGACATGCCGTGTACTTAAAATAGTGACTCATAATTTTGTGGAAGTCATCGAAAAATTAGTTTAAAATACAATGTCAGTTTATTTTACAATGTAATGTATTACAAGGGATGAAACCACTCCACACATGAAACTCATATTTATAACGAAAAAGCCCTAGCAAACAGCCGACAAGAGTTGCAACAACCTCTGCCACACCATTAAGGTCCTAGATATTCATCGTTAGGGGAGGGACTATTGTCGTTCGTCCGATTTACGGGACCACAATTTCGAAATCGTTGTTTGAAATATTTCAGTTTTAAAAATCTCTCGCTCTCCCCCTCACCTTACATCTTAACAAATACATGACCATTCCATTTTTAGACATGTGTCGTCATTTATTTGATTACCCATAAACTAATTTTTTTATAATTTTTAAACTATACAAATAGTCATTTTAAATATTTAGCCTTACCTATTTCAAATTCAACTTCTGTTCTCTTGCTAACAATGTGTACGTCAGGATCATTTTCTTTAAACACTGAAGGAAACACTTCAATTGACACTTTATGCTTTCCTAATCCAATGAAGTTTAAATCTGCGGAGCATGTTGCAGTGTAAACAATTCCCACTCTTGAAAGCTGGCTTAGTGGACGTCCTTGAATAGTCGCCTGCCAATGAAAACCAAACAAATATTTGTTGTAAAGATGTTTCATAAGAAAAGCAAAATGTAACGAAATTTATTTACATGTTCATCTGGTGAAAATTTAATACATTTTTTACGTAAAATCTTGTTGTTTTTGTTGTTATTGTTTTCAAATATCCCCCGATGAATGCACATTTTCTATCTGATTTTCAAATCTTGTTTGACAAAAATATTAAAATAGTATTAAGTGTGCTGTTTTGCATCATTAAAACAAAAAAACTTTTTAAGATTTGCAATTGTATAAAAAAGCTGGAGATAAAATAATATGACCTTTAATACAGTGTTTATGATTGTTTAAACATAAATATATTTTTTCTCAATAGTTGTTACATGGTTAAACTATTAAATAATAATATTTGTCTTTTTAAATTTTTTTGTGTGGGGACTGTAAAAGATTGAGGGTTTGCTCAACATTTTTGTTCATCAAAGTAGATTTGAGGTGAGGGTGGTAAATTGTATTTTAGAATTCCTGTATTAAGTGGTTAAAATAGTGAAAAGTCCCTATACTTTACTTATTCTTACATTTCTTTAAATACTGGTTTGTCATACACCGAGAGAATACTTTTAACATTTGAATATATAAAATTAATTTACTGAACGATTGACAGTACAAATTTGAAAATGAAGAGCTTAGTACTGAGAGTACACAAATGTGCATTTTGAGATAATCAAGTTTTAATTTATTTGTTGTCTCTTTTATGACAGCAATTTAATTTTTTTTGCTTTTAAAAAATTTGACTTCAGTATTTGGTATTGTTTTCAAATTTATGCAGTAGACTGGTCTAAACAAGGTGTTACATTTTCACTGTTTAGATTAAATTTAAGAAAAATGTGACTTAATACTTTCATCACTGGGGTCTTCAATTGTAAAATTACGTCTTGTTTACTAAACGCTTGTCAGTAAACACGTTTGATTTGTATCAGCACTGTGGGCTTCTGATGTCAATTTTGTTTAAATATATACACAAGTCGTAATATGAATAAAAATAACTTGAATATGAATAAGATCTAACCCAATTAAACAACCCCGTAAAAACAAAGTTTTTGACTATAAATCCCTTATATGTGTGACAGAAATCAAAGTATTTATTATGTTCAAACGCGACAAACATTTACAGACTGAAAACGACTGATCTCCTCTGGCTTTAAAACCGGGGGAAGGAGGTGAGGGTGTGTGGATATTGATGACTGGCGTGAATGACTCAAGTGGCACGTGGAAGGCGAACAATAACAAACGGCAATATTGAAATACATTGACTTATATAGAGATGAATTAAAAATGCATTCTTTTAATTATAGTACATTCGATCGATATGAAATTTTGATACGATACATTTTTAGTTGATACCAGTCAAGGTGCAAAATTTCAGCTCGATGGCATCACGTAAAGTATGACATTTTTAAATCCCTTATATTAACTTCACCGGCGTCTCTCTCTGTCGTTCGTCGTCGGGCGGACGGAAAAACAAAAGTCAAAAATGACCCACTTACCTGGATGCCATCGAGCTGAAATTTGAAACATAGGCTCGTGTCACCTAACAATGCATAGTATCAAAAGTTCAGATCGATCGAACGTACAGTTATTAAATTAATGCATTTTTAGTTTATCTATATAAACTATATGTAGCGGTCGCTATTGTTTACATTCGTGAACACATCTCGTGTTTTAACCAGGTGTACCGGCGTGCTTTTGTTTACATTTTACGTGTCACGCTGAGCTCGGTCCAGCGATCAGTGACCAGACCTTTCCCCTCTCCCACCCGCCCCCCAGGGGTTATAAAGCAAAGGGAAGTTAAGACAGATTCAGTCTGTAAATATTTGTCGCGTTTGAAAATAATCAATACTTTTAGTTATGCCTCATATATAAGGGATTTATAGTCAAAAACTTTGTTTTTACGGGTTTGTTTTATTTCCTTTTGTTTTTTCGCCCGACGACAAATGACAGACAAGATTTCGAAGTTAATATAAGGGATTTAATTTTAAAAAACCCCGTAAAAACAAAGTTTATGACTATAAAGCCCTTAAGTATAAGACATAACTAAAAGTATTGATTATGTTCAAACGCGACAAACATTTACAAACTGAAACCGAATTATCTCCCCTGGCTTTAAAACCGGGGGTGGGGGACGCGTGAACTCAACTGGCACGTAAACGACAAACAATAACAAACCGTGAATTTGAATTGCATATGTTATATAGAGATAAACTAAAAAATGCATTAATTTAATTGCGATCGAACTGAAATTTTAACACAATGCATTGTTAGGTGACACGACTCTTTGTGCCAAATTTCAGCTCGATTGCATGACGGGAAGTGGGTCATTTTTTACTTTTGTTTTTCCGCCCGCCCGCGAACGACATTGAGAGATGATGAGACGACGATGTTAAGTCTCTATGTTTAGGTGGATTGTGCCTTGCTCTCCGCTACACACAACATACACAAGAGATGACACAAGTCTGTGTAACGATGCACTGTTTATTCTACTATAAACAACTGTACAACTGGCTGTCTTGCCTTGACATAAAATACATCTATATATAACGGCTGTATGCTCAAGCATGCCCTCGGTCCGACCCGACCGCTCTGGGCGACGTTAAACTCAACTCTGTTTTTCTGCAACCCTGCAGCTCCCCGGTCTATCCTGACCGGTCTGACCGCACAACCTGTGCGAAGTACACACTCTCTGCAACTCCCGCACTCGTCTCGACTACCCTCTTATATACCCCCCAACTGGTCTCAACTGACCCTGGCGTGTCCTCTGGTCATGTCCCTGACATATCCCGTGTGACCAGAAGTTCACTCAGCCATCACTAGACATTATTCCCGTGATAGGAGTTCATACCCGTCAACAACGCCTTGACCCGACTCCAACACTGGCTCACAACAATCTCACCACAATCATTCGCAGTGATTCTCATACCCTGACAGACGACAGACACTATTTCGAAGTTAATACAATGATTTAATAAAACAAACCCGTACAAACAAAGTTTTTGACTATAAATCCCTTATATATGAGACATAACTAAAAGTATTGATTATGTTCAAACGCGACAAATATTTTACAGACTGAATCTGTCTTAACTCCCATTTGCTTTCTAACCACGGGGTGGGGGGAGAGGGGAAAGGTCTCGTCACCGATCGTTGGACCGAGCTCAGCGTGACACGTACAATTTAAACAAAAGCACGCCGGTACATCGACGATGTGGCGTCAACGCGCGAACTGAACTGTTACGTCAAAAAAAACCTGTGAAATTGAATTACATAAGTTGGATAGAGATAAACTAAAAATGCATTAATTTAATTACCGTACGTTTGATCGATATGAAATTATAATACGATGCATTGTTAGGTGACACGGGTCCGTGTGCAAAATTTCAATTTGATGGCATCACGGCAAGTGGGTCATTTTGACTTTTGTTTTTCCGCCCGCCCGACGACGAACGACAGAGAGAGACGGTGGTGAAGTTAATATAAGGGATTTAAAAATTAAACAACCCCGTAAAAACATAGTTTTTGACTATAAATCCCTTATATAAGTGACATAACTAAAAGTATTGATCATGTTCAAACGCGACAAACATTTACAGATTGAAACTGCCCTAGCTCCCCTTTTCTTTAAAACGGGGGGGGGTAGGAAGGGGAAGGTCTGGTCAGCGATTGTTGGACTGAACTCATCTTGACTCTTAAAATGTAAACAAAAGCACGTCGCTATATATAGTTATATAGAGGTAAGCTAAAAGGCATTAATTTAATTACGGTACGTTCGATCGATCTGAAACTTTAATGAAATGCATTGTTAGGTGACACGAGTCTATGTGCAAAATGTCAGCTCGATAGCATTACGGGAAATGTGTCATTTTTTACTTTTGTTTTTCCGCCCGCCAGCGAACGACAGAGAGAGAGAGAGAGAGAGAGAGAGAGAGAGAGAGAGAGAGAGAGAGATGACGACAGATTTCGAAGTTAATATAAGGGATTTAATAATGATACTTATTGACTATCTTTGTCACACAGTATCATATTGGAGCAGTGACTAATAGTTAAAATTTACACTACACTCAAATAAATAAGAACACAACTGTGCAATGGCATATACTTAAATGTATCATTTAATCATATAAACAAGCCGCAGGGTTAATACACAAACGCAACCTTTGGTGAGAAACAGTAAAGATAAATTTTATTATCTCTACACTCTTTATAGATTTATAAATGAGAATGAATAAGAATAAATTACACTTCTAGTCACAACATGAATATTGTTTTAAAAAGAATTGAAAATATATGATATAACATTTGATTTATACAGCTGTTTTCTGCAAAATAAAATCATTTAACAATGCTTATGCCAATGGTCTCAGAGTTTAAATAATCTACAACACCAGGGATGGGGAAACTTTTTGTCTGAGAGAGCCATAAACACCACATATTTTGTAAAGTAAGTCTGTGAGAGCCTTACATTATGTTTAAAATTAAAAATTCAAGTAAATGTGTGCATTGTGTGTAATTTAAAGACTAAAACTACAATAATGTTGTCTCTCAATTCATTTTAATAACATTGTTATGCTGTTTTTTTATATGAAAAACTAATATGTAGATCAAAGGAAATTCTTAATAAACGTTTTTTTAATATAATCGAACATTTTTCTGAGAGCCAGATGCAGCCATCAATTGAGCCACATCTGGCTCGCAAGTCATGGTTTCCCGATCCCTGTACTACACTATAATAAATAATATATTTACCCCATTGTGTTTCCACGTGCAGGTAGCTTGAGGATACACATACTTTATCTCACAGTCAATTTGTACATGAGTGTAATTGAACGAGGGTGTGCACTTTAGTTCCGTTGGAACAACTGTTTTGAACATAATTAAATGAAAGATAGAAGTTAAATTAAATGTACTTATAATTATAATTCTACTTCAATATAGCTAAATGGGTCCCCCATGCTTTGTAATGTGGTATTGAAAATACAAAATGTATAAGTTGTCTTTGAGTTAACCACTGAGACGTATTTCAAGCACGTGACAGAAACGGGTTACTTAATAATAGATATTAAATTGAGATCACAAAAACGAGGACATCAGTAAATATCCTATTTACATAAGGCATTGGAACATTGGTGAAATGTGCTGATCCCCATCAAGTTAGTTTCTCTGCTGTGAAAACACGTCCTGCTCTGCCAAGTTTTGTCACACTTTCAAAAAAAGTCCGATGGCGTGAAACGAAGGAACAAATCAATAGCGTCACAAGGGGTTCGGGGGAGGGGGGAGTGGGTGACACCATCACAAAGTGTGATACAAAAATGACAAATACTGTGTATTCCCTTTTTTAGTCACCTGCAGGATCAGAGAAGCTCTATCAAACTCGTGATAGTGTGACATCGTGAGCCACCACACTGAGTGACACCAACCATAGTGACGCCTCTGGGTGAAATGATCCTAATGTCCGCAGGCACATAATCCTTTTCCACATAGATCATAAAAGTAAACCAAATCCTTTTTAAAAAAAATTATATACTAAGATTAAAAAGTCAGTTCACACTTTCGAGCATTCGCTACTTCCATCTCACATGGGAAATTGTTACACATTAAAGTTCAAAGTTCATCAATGGAGGGATGTTTATATTGACTACCATGTTTTATTCATTAATAAAAATTGGTAGTGATCAATAACACTACCATCATATCATGTATGAAAACATTGCAAAACAACAACATATAAGATGGCTTACAAAGTAGAACTGAATTTCATTAAAATTACAAATTAGTCCCTAAATTATAATAAGCATAATAATATTCAAGGCCGTACGCAGGTCGTACGTTCGAACGAACCCCCTTTAGCAAATGTGTGCCTTTTGTAAAAAATAAATCTTGACATGATTGGGAGATTTGTTGATCACACTACAAAATATGAGGGGCCAGTGTTGTGATTGCGCTGCATCTATGTTAGGCGGTGTCTCAGAAGTTCAAGCGCGTTTTCTGGGAGTGGCCCCTTTGGTTGTATACACAAACTGCAGCAATCATGCTTTAAAGCTAGTGATCACGCAGTGCAGACTTCCCGATGTGCGTAACATGATTGAAAAATTAAAAGAACCCTGCATGTTTTTTAACAACATCCCAAAGCGCGAAGCCTTGTTAAAAAACGTCATACAAACAAGTCTTTGACAGTGCTAAACGAAAGGCACTTCACATTTGTACAAATCAAGATGGGCTGAGCGCCACGAAGCATACAAACACTTCTATTAATCGTATGTTTACATTTTTCTCTTGAGATAATTTCAGTGCCACGATGAAAACACAACAACCAAGGATTTGATCCAATTTTGACTACAAATGGTGATTGGGACACGGACAGTAAGTCTCCAGCAACGTCACTTCTTCATTCCTTGTGTAACTTCACATTTATTGTGACGTTTGTTGTAAAGTACAAACTGTTATCTAGGCTGGAAGGAATAACAGTCGAACTTCAGAAATAAGCGATTGACATAATTCAGGCTATGTCACTTATCGAAAACGTCAAGGAAGAGTTTAGAGAGATTAGAACAAATGTAGATTCTATTTGTAAAACACTTATGATCATATCATTATCATGTCACAGTCTTTTGGAGCTGAAGCTTCAATGCCCAGAATTGCTAAGAAGCAAATCTACCTAAGCAATGTGGACGTAGAAACGCCAATGCAACATTATCTGCGGAATTTAATTAATCCATTTCTGGAGCACATCATTGCTGAACTAGATATGCTGTTCTCTGGCTTAACCAGGACATCCTCACAACTGTTAGCTCTTGTGCCACGTGCTGTTAGAAATTGTATGTTTGAAGATCTGAAAGGTGATGTGGATTTATATTAGCAATATCTGCCTTCACCAGAAGTGCTGCCGAAGAGTTTACGGGTTGAAATTGAGGTTGAGCCAATGGGAAGAGTCAAAGCTACCAAATAATTGCATGGAAGCTATAAAACATTGCAATGAATCGATGTATCCAAAAATTTATTGCTTACTGAAAATCGCGTATGTGATTCCTGTGCCTGTGACAACATTCGCGTGTGAGTGAAGGTTCAGTGCATGCATCACTACGCTTTCAATATCAACGAAAACAGTGTTTTAGAGATATTTGTTAACGAAAACCCAAGAAGGGTTTACATCGAAGATGTTCTAAAATAAACCTCATAGCATTGTTGTCTTCCGCCTTGTCAGTTCTGTACCATAATGTATATAATTCAAATTCTTTAACGCTTGCGCTTGCAGATTTCATTATTAATAAGAAAAGAAAAGAATGATCGAGTACTTACATTTTTAAATAAAATACTATTTCGGTAGCTTTTATTTACAGTGTTAATTATTTATTGTATGAAAACCTACTTTTTTGGTCACTGTAAGCACTCATTTAAAAAAAAATCTTTTTGAAAACGAGGAAAAAAAGACGAGAAGTTTAATCAACGCCCTCAATAATAATTCATAGGTACAGAATTATTGATTAATCATTATCATCCAAATTTGAAGTCATAGCACCATATATTGTAGGTACAGTCAAACATCTCATAACGAGATTATGCGAAAATCTCGTTATGAGAGGTTAGCCTTATCTTAACATGAAATGCCTTCGCGACAAGTTTGCGAACCCCCCTTAAAAAATTCTGGGTACGGCCTTGATATTATAAATTATAATAAAATATAGAGGCCTTGAAAGAATGAGTATGAGTCATGAGTAGTTGTAATATGACTATGACTTATGACCGAGTATGAATTATTGCGAATAATGATTGTGCAATTGAATTCAAAATATTAACTGTTTTGTCCCCGTTCTGTGCCATAGTAGAGTCAGTGTCATCAATCGTAGAACGTACTCAAGAAATAGCATTATTTCAAGAAAAAAATACAAATACAAAATAGAAACTTACGACAACTGTAAATCATTTTTTTTAAAAAAAGAAACCCATAGCAAATAAATCAATTATTTTGCTACAAGTAAATGCAAAATAAACAACAACAAAATACAATTATTATTAGACTTAGAAATATAACTATCACTTGAAATGTTATGTACATAATTTCACAACATTCTTAAAAATATAAATAAAACTAGGTGGCGCTAGGGCGCCATGGCGCCTACGGCGCTCACTTTTTTAAAAAACCCAACTAACTAAATACGAAATATTAAACTTCCCGAAATGTACACAGTGTATTTTATAGTTTTTAAAATATGAGCTAAAACCATGACGTCATATAATTTTTTTTTACGGCGAGTCATTAATTTATAATTATTTTGCGCATCTTATTATGCACACCATGTATTAAAATATCCGCTCAAACAATGACGTCATAATTTTACGGAGCCTTCGTTCCTGTGACTTGGGCTATTATATTGTTTACTAGTGTATCACCTGTCAAAAATGATGGAAGTTTTCAAAATAAATACACATCAGATTAAAAAATAACGTAATACAGAACTTTCATTTATTTTATTAATTTTTATTTGATTCATTTATTATCATATTGAAAAATTTTATGCGGAACGTTGCAAAAGTGTTATTTTTGGTGCAGCACTATAAAACAAAATCGATCACAGCGCCACCTAACAGCATTACAAATTTTGCAGCGCCACCTAGTTACATCCATACATACAGACAACGGGAATTATGTATATTGATTATAAGAAACTGCCTTATATACTTATTATGTAAGATTGTTTTCAGTTGTGACTGCAACATACACATATATTGTATAATACTCTGACCAATATGATCCAATGGCACATGAAATTTTAATTGAGGTGAGTAATGTGAATTAGTAGTTGTACTGTCATATATTGAGCTGGTGGCACAGGCACTGAGAAGATACTCTGCATTAAACTATCAACCAACTCAGGTGCAGCACATATCGTCAGCCTGTATGCACCAACCCTCTGCTCTAAAACAGATATAATTAAAAAAACGTAAAAAACCAAGTTTTTTACTATAAATCCTTTATGTACGAGACTTAACTAAAAGAATATTCATTATAATACGCAGCGCAAGACCATCCAAAAATATAAAATTGTAGTTGTGTTTTTAGGCCATGTCCACAGAATGAATTCCAAGCGCCCTGCTATATGGAGAGCTGGCCACTGGACTTATTAAAAAGAGGTCACCTTTTGCTGCGCTATAAGAACGTCTGCAACAAAGACATATTACTTGCGACCATCGACCATAAAACGACCAGAAAATGTGGGAAACCATTGCTGAGGAGCGCACATTCTGGCGGTCAAATGTACGCGAGGGCATTTAAGCTGCGGAAGCCACCATCCCAGCTCGGAGTGAAGAGAGTAGAGCGAGGAGAAAGGTGGTGGTGGGGCATAGGAGAAGGAGACAACATCTTCGCCCCTTGAGGATGTACGGAAGCTATATAAACTGTGTCGTAAACAAAAATCTTATCAAACAAAAAAAAAGAAATGTATAATTAAATAATATACTTAACAACTAGCAATTTCTTACTATTACAGGCTATATGGCTTATCAATGTTATTGACATAAAATAAATATTAATTTTTGAAATTTTATCTGAAGATGCATGGGATTATTTAAAAGTAAGAAACATATTTTTTTAAATATGAAAAAAACGCAAGATATTATGTTACAGTATATTTTCTTTTTTTTCCTAAAAAAATATTTAAATACGTCTTCTCAAAAACTATGCAAGGAATAACTTTTATTGTTCTCAAAAACAAAATAATTCCATTTTAAATCTGGTTTTTAAAGTAAATAGCAGGAATTTTCTAAAACGTATTACCCATTGGCTGAGATTATTTAACTTTTATGTATGGTATGGTATTTTTTGTCGTATGTGTGACATATTACTAGTTTTTTCCCAATTTGTTTCTAGGATAATTTGCATTTAATTTTTTTTTAAAAATTTACCCTAAATCTAAAAACTATATGTTAAGTTAAACAGTAAATATACATGAGTTATTGATCTTCTTTTAATCTATCTGTTCATAGTATAACTTTAACAAAGAAATCAGGAAGTGCGTCCATTTTTAAATCCCTTTTATTAACTTCACCGCCGTCTCTCTCTGTCTCTCTGTCTGTCGTCATCTCATGGGCGGGAGGAAAAACAAAAGTCAAAAATGACCGATTTTCCGTGATCCGATCGAGTTGAAATTTGGCAAACGGACCCGTCTCACCTAACAATTTATCGTATCAAAATTTCAGATCGATCGAACGTACCGTAATTAAATTAATGCATTTTTAGTTTATCTATATAAACTATATGTAGAAGTCGCTATTGTTTACATTTTACGGGTCACTTGACTTCCGGCCAGCCACCATTGAAAACATCTCGTGCTTAAACCAGGTAAGCTGGCGTTGTTTTGTTTACATTTGGCGTGCCACGGTGAGCTTGGCCCAGGGAGCGGTGACAAGACCTTTCCCCTCTCCCACCCCCACCCCCCCCCTTTTTTGGGGTTAAAAGCAAAGGGGAGTAAAGACAGATTCAGTCTGTAGATATTTGTAAATACTTTAAGTTCTGTCTCATATATAAGGGATTTATAGTCAAAAACTTTGTTTTTACGGGTTTGTTTTATTAAATCCCTTATATTAACTTCACCGCCGTCTCTGTCGTGATCTCTGTCTCTCTCTCTCTGTCTTGGGCGGGCGGAAAAACAAAAGTAAAAAATGACACACTTCCCGTGAAGCCATCAAGCTGACATTTAGCACACTGACCCGTGTCACCTAACAATGCATCGTATCTAAATTTCAGATCGATCAAACATACCGTAATTAAATTAATGCGTTTTTTAGTTTATCTCTATACGAGGTGTGTAATTCAATTTCACGGTTTGTTATTGTTTTTTTTTCACGTGAAATCTCAGTTCGC
This sequence comes from Ampullaceana balthica, assembly GCA_944989445.1. Lineage (NCBI taxonomy): Eukaryota > Metazoa > Mollusca > Gastropoda > Lymnaeidae > Ampullaceana > Ampullaceana balthica. The sequence continues at coordinate 15,090 of CALYLW010002714.1, read as the reverse complement.
GCATTGACGCGAAGTACCGGGGTGCTTTTGTTTACATTTTACGTGTCACGCTGAGCTCGGTCCAGCGATCGGTGACCAGACTTTTCCCCTCTCCCCTCAGGGTTATGAAGCAAAGTTGCGTTAAGACAGATTCAGTCTGTAAATGTTTGTCGCGCTTGAAAATAATCAATACTGTTAGTTATGTCTCATATATGAGGGATTTATAGTCAAAAACTTTGTTTTTAAATCCCTTATATTAACTTCACCGCCGTCTCATGGGCGGGCGGAAAAACAGAAGTAAAAAATGACCCACTTCCAATGATCCGATCGAACTGAAATTTGGCACACGGACCCGTCTTACCTAACAATGCATCGTATCAAAATTTCAGATCGATCGAACGTACCGTAATTAAATTAATGCATTTTTAGTTTATCCTGATATGAGGTATGTAATTTAAATTCACGATTTGTTATTGTTTTTTTGCCACGTGAAAGTTTGAGCATTGAGGCGACCCAACGAAACGACGGTGCGCTTTTGTTTACATTTTACGTGTCACTCTGAGCTCGGTCAAGCGAATCGGTGACCAGACTTTTCCCCTCTCCCCCTCCCACCCACCCCTCCCCCCCTAGGGTTATGAAGCAAACTTGTGTTAAGACAGATTCAGTCTGTAAATGTTTGAAAATAATCAATACTGTTAGTTATGTCTCATATATAAGGGATTTATAGTCAAAAACTTTGTTTTTACGGGTTTTTTTTATTACGGTTTGTTTTATTAAATCTCTTATATTAACTTCCCCCGCCGTCTCTGTCTTGGTCGGGCACGCGGAAAAATAAAAGTCGAAAATGACCCATTTTCCGTGAAGCCATCGAGCTGAAATTTGGCACACGGACCCGTGTCACCTAACAATGCATCGTATCAAAATTTCAGATCGATCGAACGTACCGTAATTAAATATAATGCATTATTAGTTTATCTATATAAACTATATGTAGCGGTCGCTAGTGTTTACATTTTACGGGTCACTTGACTACACGCCAGCCACCGGTGAACACATCTCGTGTTTTAACCAGGTAAACCACCTGGAGTTGAGTTAACGCGTTGACGCCACCCGTCCATGACCACATGCCCTCCCCCCTTCCCCCAGTTTTAAAGCCAGGGGAGATAAGTTCGGTTTCAGTCTGTAAATGTTTGTCGCGTTTGCACATAATCAATACTTTTAGTTATGTCTCATATATAAGGGATTTATAGTCAAAAACTTTGTTTTTACGGGGTTGTTTTATTTTACTGTGTATACTTTGACCTTACCGACTGCATGTTTGGTTTAAAAAGTATATTAATACTGACACTGTTAACTAATTTTACTATGATATCATGTCACTCACCATATACTTTTAATTCACAAGGTTCAGATGCCTGCCATTCATAATCAACACAAACTAGTTGGCCTGCATCTCGCACATCGACATCAGTTATAGTTAAAGTCATGTTTTTAAAATCATCTTTAACTTCAATTGTTCCACTAAATCTCTTATCTCCTTTTACGTCGCATGAATTGGGATAGCATTCTAAAAATTTTTTATTTATTTGAGAACCATATTTTAAGGTTAAGAAATAATTTCTTGAACTGTCTTCTTGTGTACAATAAATTGTAACTGTTGTGCCTTTTTTAACTGGTTTAGGGCAACTCAGCGTCGGGTTGGAGTCTTAAATAGAAAAATCAGAAATAAATATGAAAATATGATATATTAAAAGGTTGAATTTTTAATGTTTTATTTATAAATTGAATAGTTTATATACGGTGGTTAATAACGTTTTTTTTTAGATTAATATATTTTTTAAATATTATTTTTTAAAATAAATATTTACACAGAAATGTACGTAATAAATAAGAAAAATCTTTCTCAGCTAGCTAAACAGGACAAGTAGACTGACAGAAAAAAATATAACTATGAAAATAAATGATACAAAGAGTTAAGTTTCAGCAGATTTCTCTTAAATAATAGTGAGAAATGATCGCTAAAAAATAGATATATAAAGTACTAATATGTGATATATTACACACACATACATTGTTTTTAAAAGATAAGTGTTAATAGATTTAAATTCAATAATTTCAACAAAATAGTTATTTAAAAAAGTAAATAAACTTAAAAATAAAAATAAAATAATAAGCATTCAAAATAATGTGTGTCCATGAGATATTTAGATTAATTAATTATTGAAGAATACATTTCAATCCTAAAATGAAAAAGTTTAAATCAACGATAAAATTTAATTGTCCTACCTGATCGAGCAAAACAAAACAATAAAAATAATATTACAAATGTGTTCACTGTATGTCTTGCTTCTACTTTTGGTGTTGCCATTTTACTGAAACAAAATGTTTATTATTAATTAGAAAGTTACTTTTAAAAAAATATTTTTAACAAGTAGGATTGATTTTTTTTTATGTATTTAACTAATTCTAAATTAAAGCTGAGAACAACATGCGATATAAGAAGAGAATTTCTGGTAAACATTGAGAGTAACACACTTCAGCTGTGCACATTTTCAAGTAGTGAGTGATGCACATGATCACTCCCGTCAAACGTGATTCATTTAAATTGTCAGTCATTTAACATTGCTATTAATTTTATTTACTGTTGACATTTCTATGGGGAAGTGAATTATAAAAACAATGTAAGAGAAATGTAAGACTTGCGAGCAACTGTAGAGCAGGATGTGTGTCAAGCATGATTGCTGGTGTGATAGATACAGAGACGAAATACTGGTAGCAAAATGCTTATGAAGCTGGTGTCAAAATTTAAGTCCAGGATTTATAGGTCAATAAGTAATTCTTTAGTAGTCCTTTTTACACACGTCATATAATACAAACATACTAGCTCATTTATATATATGTTTAATTCAAGTATAGTTATTAGCTAAAGTGTAGTTTTAACAATCATACTTAGATAGTTTTGTTTGAAAAAACAACATTCCGGCTTACACTAAAAAAAAATATGAAGTACATGAAGGACTTACATTCAGAAGCAAAATCGTCTTGTGAACAAATGATTTAATGGTTGCATTGTATCACTTGAAAGAAATGCGTTACTAATATACAAGCAGGAAGCTTTACATTAAATGTAGATATCCTTTCAGCTTTTAATAGTTATACACACACACGTACACAAAACACCAGCTATAGGGAAAAAATGTGTACTTACTCGTACATACGTTTTTTCCGCATTTTCTCATATTTAAAAACTAAATACAGATGGGACTGCTTTAAGTTAGAAGCATTGGTAAAAAATATTTGTAGCTAGGTTGAAAGCTATAACATAAAATTGACGTTACTTTAAAGAAATAGTTGAAGTAAAGGCCACTCATTGTTGCATGGAGTTACAGAAATTGGTAGATATTTTCATTGATGGGAAAATTCGCATGAATTTGAATCTTCTCTTTTTACTGATTTAATAATATATCATATATGAAACAACCACAATCTCACACTCATATACTCAAACACACACACACACACAGAGAGAGAGAGAGAGAGAGAGAGAGAGAGAGAGAGAGAGAGAGAGAGAGAGAGAGATTTGGGATAGAATGTATAAATCTAGCATTTATAAATATAGATAGATGGCAGAGACAACTTAAGAAATGGCGAATAAATCACATTATTGAAAATATTTCATTTAGGGAAGTTTTTAATAATAATAATAATAATAATAATTGATAATTTATATAGTGCTGTATCCCAGCAAGAAATAACTCAGTACCTATAGGAAGAGAAGACTTGATATTCGTATGTAAAGACAGCCACATCAGCAAACATTTATAAACTGTTTTTATCAAGACTGAACTTAACGTTTAAATGAGATGTGCATTTCACCTATGGCCTATGTAATGTTTTTTATGGCACAACATGCAGTAAATAGAAGTTGTAGAGCTAGAGGTGGTTGTGTGGCATGCGCACTCGTCTGGCGTGCCGAGAGTCGCGGATTCAAGTCTTTGTAAATAATTGGGCATTGTTCCCGTAGCGAAGGATGATCCTCAGAAGGAACGTCTGTAGATTTTTAAAACAAAACTGAAATAAATTGCATTATTTTCGATTTTTACATTTTAACCAGGAAACAAAATGAGTCCGTTTCCTTCTCAGATTGCAGACCACTGTCTTAGGCAGTTAAGCATCACTGTGTTGAAACGACATAAACAAAACCTACGTGTAAAAAGTAAAACACTTACTAACAAAGATGCATTGACGATTACATCATAATTGAGGAAGGTAATCAACCATGAACGGAGAAATGAGATCAGAAAGATTAGGAGGTTTAAAAAAAAAGAGATTTTATTGCTTTATTTGTTTTTTAAGTATATCATTCAAAACTATAATTCAACGAAAGTGTGGAAAAGTTGGGGGCCGTAAAGTATATTTAGGATTGCATTCGTAAATGTTTAATGATCTACAGCTACCGTTCTGCTTGTTGTTTTTTTCATATATTATGGAATTATAAATATTGTTTGTCTGACTAAAACAATATGATGTCAAGTATATAAAAAGAGAAAGTGTGAGTTAATATTAAGATGATTGATAAATTAGTAAGGAAAGCTTTCAAGTCATATGCAAGAAAGTGTTTTTTTTTAAATTGGATTTATAACACACAAAACAATTGAACGATGATGTCGTTATAACGAACAATACAACGACTCAGTGAGTTTCTATTTGACCGGAAATAAGGAATGATTGGTTTTAACGACATTACTTTAAATACGTCAATAGACAAGGTGCTTATTGTGTTCGAAGAAAAAGGTACTTTTAGATTAGTTAATATGCTTCCATAATTACGAAGTGAGTAATTAAACTTTTATGGACCATCTTCCTAAATTATAAACTAATAATCAGGCATAATTTAGTAGTGGAAGAAATACCAAATAGTTAACTCTCTTTCATTTCTTCTCTCTCTCTTTCTCTCTCTCTCTCTTCTCTCTCTCTCTCTCTCTCTTCTCTCTCTCTTTTTTCTCTTTCTCTCTGTATATTTATATACATTAAAGACATTAAAGTAATGATAAAAAAAACACACTCAATTAAGTGCTTACATTCAGTAATGCATAACAATATATATTTCACTTTTATAAAACTAATGTCTAACATTTATTTACAATTTTATTGAAAAAACTAGGGGCAAGTACCCGGCTTTTCCGGTTTAAAATAAGGTTTTCTGTAGAAGCGTACATAACTGCTTATTTGCATGCAATAAAAGGGTACATTTAACTTAAAAGCAATGTGATAGACAACATTTTTGGCAGTTCCATTTGGAGTGTGTACAAAAACATTTTCCTCTTTGCCAACTCTGGAGCAGGCCACATACAACTGTCCATGAAAAAAGCATGGTGTCTGCAAGTCTATACCAGCAATCCCAAGAGACTGAGTGATAATTTATATAATTTTTACCTGTTACCATCGCAAAATGATACTTAACAACCACCGAAAGTTTCATGCTTCTACCTACACGGGAAATAGGATAAAAAATAAAATTTTTTATAGAGCTCATATAAGGAAAAAACTACATTTTGGGCCCCCGGCCCCCAGTATCTTATATATATGGAACGAAAACTTTTTAAGAACTTTTCCCTATATAATTTTGTGTATGTGTACCAAATTTCACGTTATTTGGTTGCCTGGATCTTGAGTTATTAGGGAACAGACAGACACACAACAAATGCGTCTTATATGTATAACATTTGGGCCCACGGCCCCCCTAGTTAGTGATAATTTTTCTTTTCGACTGCTACCATCGCAGGATGGGTACTCAGCAACTTTCCAAAGATCATGTTTCTACCTACAAAGAAATATGAGGAATTAGTGTTGATTCAGTTTTATATAGCCCATATATAAGGAGAAAAAACGGTTTTTGGCCCCAGGTCCCATAAAGAGATAAATACATCTGCCGCCGCAACATGTGTTTTTTCTTTAATCTTCGAACGTTATCTGTTGATGAGATTTTACACTGTTTGTATGTAGTTGAATGGCACAGCATTTCTAGCCACCATAAAGCAGTGACTACTACTGTTTAAAAAATATCGTGTACCGTTTTCTCTTTTATCTTGTAAGTATTTTCAGATTTTATATTTTTTTAAAAAGTTCAACACTATTTAAAATGAAAATATAATTATTTTATGAATTTCAAATAAAATAATTTTGCTTTTCCGTTGAAACTCTAATCTAACAAATCACGAACAAAGCCATATTTTCGATCTGGTTTGTTGTAAAATACTGTATTTTCCTTGTCCCAAATAACTTATATATGCAACTATAAAGCTGGTTAAAACTTCATTATTGGCTAGATATCCGAGTTGTGATAGCTTACTGTTAAGTCCATCTTAGTCATTGATTCTTTGTGTCATCGTCATATATGTGTTAAAATACTGTTTACGTTTTTGGGCGTTTACATTCATGCAAGAAATAATATTTAGACAAACACATTTTTAAAAATGTTATATAGTTAGAAGTTACAAGACAATTTTATTTAGTTTTCGGAGTTGTTAAATAAGTAGTGTCGGTGAAATACGGTGTATTTAAATTAACAAGAAAGGTCTTGATTTAATGCGAGGTATTCTAGATAAAGAAATGAGTTTTCATATGAATAGTGAGATTTCCTTTTACATGCTGTTTCAACACTTCTAACTACCAGCGCTATGTCCTTTCATATGTTTGATTTAAAAAGATATAAGTTAATCAATATGCATTAAATTTTTTGTTTAAAGGTTTAAATGATACATATTTCTTATATTCCATTGATTTTTATATTTGTATCTGACAAGTGTATAAACCCAATAAATAGCAATGTAAACAAATTCCCAATTAAAGGGTTTTGAAGAATAATCATCAATTTTATTTTAGCAGATTTGTTCGCGTTCAAGATGTCGGCAGTACCAAGATCCAGTGAGGCTGATTGTTGACAACGTCGCCATCACGTGATTATGGCAGCAATGATCCCAAGACTGCGTAGTTTGAGAACTACTGCCAGCCTCGACGTAATGATAGAGGTGAATACCTACGTCATCGTTAAAGTAAAGTAAAGTCACCTTTTCAGACCATGATGTTATTTATTTATTTATTTTTATTTTGGGAAGGGGGGCAACTGAATTAGCTTTCACAAGTTTTTTTAGCCACGAGCAAGGAATTGTGTGGCTATCACAATGCCCAGCCGCCTTTACTTTCGCCAACTGACGTCAGGTACCAATTCGAAGCTGGGTGAAATCGGGGACCTTTGCCAGCACTGAGGCTCGAACCCTTGACTCTCATACATTAAATATACTTCATTAGCAGGATATACTTAAATCTTTAAGTAAATTTATTTCACAAGAAAAATAGTTAAAGAAAAGGGATGAACTCTTTGAAATATACAATATTACTTCATTTATCTGGTGGATAACAATAATTATTGTAAAATAGATTTTAAAAAAAACATGTTCATGACAAATGTTTTTGTTTTTCTGAATGTCTTTAAAGTCATTAATTATGTTAGTGTTAAGTAGCCTATCTAAAAAATTCGTCATAAATTTGGACAAGCTAGACGCCGCGAGCAAGCAAACAGGACGATTGACCCTCGCTGGGGTCTAGCTATCACAGTTTATGGTTGGCAAGTGATGGTGGTGCAGGGAGGGGCGTTAGCTCAACCGCAATCCCCACTTCTTAAACAATGCTTGCTTGGGTCGGTGGTCCCCCAGACGTTCACTCGCGTTGTTCTCATTTCATCGTGCAGCTGTTTGTGTCTGTTCTTTACCCACTTATTTTGCACTATCTATGAGCAAGTCTGCGGCGCATGCTACGCCGTGGGTCGTATATAATTTATTTCCTTTCAGGGAAAATACGCAAGTGAGACAACCTCGATGCGACAGCAAAATGTATTTCAATTTATTACTGAAGTAACATATTGTTCATATTTTTTAAAAATAATAAAGTAGTAATTTAAAATAGATTTTAACTGATTCAAAAACCAAAATCAGAAAATAAATAGAAGTAAAAAAATATTTTTTTAAACCACGTTTTTATAAGCGGACTAAAAAGAAGAAATTAATTTAAAAGTTATTCGTTCAAGTACTTTGATTTAATGTGACTAAAAACGTAGAGAGGTATGAATGAGCGCGTTCTCGGAAATAAATGATGATATTTGTGGGAAGTATTTCGGACATCGCGATAATTCCTGCCTCGCCACCATATACTCCTAAAGTATTCATGTACTGGGCATATTGTTGAGGAGAGTGTATGGCTACGTCTCCGTCACTGAGAACAACGGAGAACACGTCGCCGATGTTATCCCAATGTTCAGAAACAAAGTTTAAAGCCATGTTGCGAAGTCATGTTCGATAAGAAAGTGGGAATAGAACGGGCACAAACAGAAACATTTTTAAAAAAAATTTTTTTAAATGTCTCAGATGGGGCTTGAACCCAGGACCTTCCGCGTGTTAGGTGGATTTAATAACCACTACACTACGAAATGCATGTTAATCTGTGAGGAAACAATGAAAATGAACTCAAAAAAAACCCTGCATAGTCTCGATTAACCCCCCCCTTTTCTCCAACACCTTTGCTTACCAACCATTAACTGATTGGTCGACCCCAGCGAGGGTCATTCGTCATGCTTGTTTGCACATACTCGTTTTGATGAATTATATATATAGAAGATTTCAACAAAACAAAAAAATTGAAATATATAAATTACATTTTATTAGCCCCTTATTAATTGATAGTTAAACCTCATAATAATCTTATAATCAAATTTTATTGTGATTATTTTTTTTAACAAATAAACTTGTTAAAGTGAAATATTGTCTCTATTTATTAGCTAAATTGATTGCTGTCTAAAAAAAGATTAAACTAACATGTTTAATAAGAACAATATAAATCACTATTTAAATATCCTCCGAATAATCAAATATAATAGGAGTAAATTGGAGTAAAACGGAATATTGGCAACAATAAGAAAACACATTTTTCACTTTAATTTTTAATGGGAAAATATGCTTACAAATCTTATTTTTAAATGCAGCAAAAATTGCATTTAACATAGTAAAGTATTAATACCTCTTGTCCAGTGACATCGTTCCCATGTGTAATAAGGTCAATTTTAGTATTATACGCTTATTTACACGCTTTTATTTAAGTCACACTGTTTGTACGTTGTATGTTGTATGTTGTATATTGTATCCGTCAAATTTTGTAACTTAAAATTAAACCACTTTTGATGGTCCTAGAGATCTCACAATTTTACCACAGATAGATCTTGGATGACAATGCATTGTATCAAATGTTCAGATCGATCGAATGTACGGTAATTAAATAAATGCATTTTTACTTTATCTCTATATAGAATCTGTATCCGTGCTATTCTTGACTTCCACATGCGTGTTCACCTCCAGCCATCGGCAGTGGCGTAGCGAGGGGGGGCAGGGGAGACATATGTCTCCAACAGGAGATATCAATACGGTTTTTACGTCTAAAAAATCTAAACAACAAATTTGGATTTTTACTAGACGTCAAAACTCTTCTTGCTGAGACAAAAGTCGATACACTTCGTTAAAATTGCTTTGATTTTGCTAATTTATACGACACTGACGTCAATGGACATGAATTGCGCACATAAATCAGATATTGAAAAAGGCTTCTCAGTACCCGGACTGAAGTTCTATCGGAAACTCCTTTGGATCTTCTTGGTTTTATATTTTCATTTGGAGATGACGTATTTCGGAATCTGCGCATTTCACTTCAAATACTTCTAACAATTGCTGTTTCAACTGAAATTTGTGAGCGGTCCTTCAGCAAACTGAAGCTTATTTTGTCTTATTTACGTGCTTCAAGGGGACAAGATCGTATGAGCGATCTTGCACTCCTTAGCATCGAAAGAGATACACTTGAGAATATTAATTTTGACAACGTGATTGACGAGTTTGCAACATTCAAATCAAGGAGAATCACTTTTTTGTAGACTATGTCTAATTGTATAATTAGTAGATTTTTTTTCTTCAAATAAATTGTTTACAATCATATAGAGAATTACATATTATTCTGTATTCTATTTCATTAAAATACCAGAAGCTTAGAAAATGAACTATATAAAACGTAAAATTTCAATTTTTTACTTAGGGGCTCAATGAGCCCCCCAGAATCTTTCGGTCACACAAGGGGCGCAGATTTTGTATCATGTCCCCGGGCGCACATGACCCTAGCTACGCCACTGGCCATCGGTGACCCCATTCCAGGTGTTAACAGCTCAGTAATACGAAACCAAATCTAAATTGACATGATAATGCAAGAGGAACAACTGGAGTTTTGATTATTCAAACATTTTCCCTTTATCAATTATACCCCTTCTCACGCCCACATTTTTTAAAATAAAATACTTTTTAAAAAATCTTTTTTTTTAAAAGGATACGTTTTCATTTACATAAAAATCTTTATCTTTTTATATATTTTTTTATTTTATATATTCTGCCTAATCTTCCAACAGGTTTCACATGATACACATGAGGTGTGCAAATTAAATATGCGCTGTAAAAAATAAATTATATGGCGTCCTTGTTTTCGCTGATATTTTAATTGTGTAAAAAGGGAACAATGTAAAAATAGGATTTGATGATGGTTAATTATAACATCAAAAAACAAAGGGGGCGCCATAGGCACCCTACAACCCCTATTATAAAATACTTTGTGTGCATTTCAGAAAGTTTAATATTTCGTATTGATCAAACAAGGACAAGTTAGTTGGGCTTTTGAAAAAGGTCGGCGCCGTAGGCGCCCTAAAAAAGTGCATTAAAGGGGTAAAAGAACTCTCCATGAGCAAGTCTGCGGCGTATGCTACGCCGCGAGGCTTCTAGTACTAAAATATACAGATATGTTTAAAGGAAAAAGCTTTCTTAAACCTTTATACACTACAGATTGATAATGAAATTTAAAAAATACGTACTCTAGGTTTGCTCTGATACCTTTGTTAACATTTTTCTTATAACAATGCCCTTGCTTACAAACAACTTTGACATCCATACCTTAGAATATCCAATGAATAAAAAATAAAACAAAAATTCATGCATTAAAAAATTACCATGACCATGGTGCCGGTCTGATAGAAGAAGTAAAATGTTACAAATGTTAACTTAATATCAGAAGTGAGACATATTTTAAAATTTGAACAAATAAATTAGTGCTTCGTGTTCATATGTTGCAATAATTTCTTTGACATTACAACGCAGAGATTTAAACTTGAGTGTGTGTGTGTCCCGTAACCTCGTGGTCGTAGGGGGTACTAATGTTTCAATTTGAACTTTGTAGACTTTGGGCTTGGTAGACCTTGGCGGTGCCCATCTCCTCTCCAGGTCAGCGGAGGGCTTTTTTTAGCGATAGTCATTCATCAACATTTTTATTGTGGCGTTATCATGGGCTCCATCCCACGCCCCTCAGCTGGTGGGGTGAGCGCACTATTGACTTTGCGATCCAGCCGCTAAAAGTGAGTAAGACTAGATTTAACCCTCGAAACCATTACAGTAAACCAGATGCATATGTTTATTTGTTTTATAATGCAAGCGCATTAAAAATTGTAACACTAATAGCATTTCTTAATTTAATTAATAAAATAATGAAAACTAGAAAAAAATAAGACTGTAAGATTATACAAGAAGCCTATATTTAGATGAGAAACAATATACGTCACGCACCGCAGTGTTTATTTTGTCACTCATTTCATTATGAGTGAATTTTTTTATCTAGATCCCTTGTGTCAAACTCAAGACCCACGCGCTACATTTGGCCTACTAAATGTGATACCAAACCTAGATCCCTTGTGTCAAACTCAAGACCCACAGGCTACATTTGGCCTACTAAACAATGATACCAAACCTAGATCCCTTGTGTCAAACTCAAGACCCACGGGCTACATTTGGCCTACTAAACAATGATACCAAACCTAGATCCCTTGTGTCAAACTCAAGACCCACAGGCTACATTTGGCCTACTAAACAATGATACCAAACCTAGATCCCTTGTGTCAAACTCAAGACCCACGCACTACATTTGGCCTACTAAACAATGATACTAAACCTATAAAGGTTTTAATAGATTTAGAATTATAATTAAAACTTTAGGTTAAGGTATTTTTAATACACACAAATAGTCATGTTTTAGCACCCCGTTTGTTGAACCCCGTAGATTTTCATGACGAAAGGTTGAGGGGCCGAAAAATCGGCCAAAATAGTTTGACTTCATTTATTGACGTCACTTATAAATCAGATGGATATATTTTTGGTACTTATTTCAGTTATGTGTGGATGTTTGATCTGAACCAAATGTTAGTTTACTTTAAAGTAATTTTAAAAGTTGAGAATTTCGTTTGCATTAAATTATAAAACATTATTGCATATCAGTCTTGACTCAATCGGTCTTGAAAGGCCTTTGCAGCCTGAGCGGTTTATGTTATTATGCTTAGTGTTATGCAAATTAAATTGGTTGTGCGTACGTTCACATTCAGTAGAGGAACCCCCCACCCTCCCGTATGAAAAATCCCTTTAATTAAACAAATCCCCCCCCACACACACTTTATATATTAAGTGAATAGGTTTTAACATATTAAAGTTTTTTGTTTTATATACATAGCCAAACATTCTCTAATGAATGTCAAATGTTGAACTGACATGTTGACTTTTATATTTTTAAAATAAATATATTTTTTTTCTTTTAACAGGGATGTCATTTCAGGATTTAGGCCTGTATTATAAAGTTGGCAAGAGTACAGTGTCTGAAATTGTCATAGAAACATGCATGGCAAGCGCATCTGTATATGACTGTGATATCAAAGTGAGTTTTCTGTTTTAATAATGATAGATAGAAATTCTATAACAAGCTTCACAATTAAAGTTGTTTGTTTTTTTCAAAGCAGTGCAATTTTAAACATTAATATTATTTTAATAACTTAATGTATTGAAATATTAAATAAAATTAACAATTTTAAATTTAAATGTTATCACAGTGAAAGTCAACATATATTTAATTTAATTTAATAATATCTATATTATTCAACATAGTTGTATTATTAAATGCATATAAAGTAACGAAGTCTAATGAAATATTCAGAGGCGGCGTTAGTTACGCTCGAGGCCTGGTGCAAAAATGACCCCACGGGGCCGGAGTACTGGTAACGATCGCGAACTACCAATATGCCCAAAAAGGTCATAATATCTTGATAAGATCAATTCTTATTAGAAATCGGACTTTTCCATTCAACTATGTTATTAATAGCTTATAAAACTTATATTCCGAAGATTTTTAACTTCCGTTGTGTGCAATTTCGAAAGGATTAGACCATGTTTAGTGTAATTTGTGCTGGGTTTTTTACGGTGAATATAACTTGGACGAAATATTCCCAAGTCTGAAACGCGGGGCCCTCCTAAGCGCGGGGCCTGGGGCGATTGCCCCAGCTGCTAACCCCAAAGGACGCTCCTGGAAATATTGATCATTATTAAATAATATCACAATGTTCAAAGACCAACGATGAACAACTATTGTTTGACCAAAAACTTATCAATAAACTACACCAAATAATGATAAAACTTACCATATAAAACAGAAATAGATCATAGATATTAATGGTGAATTGAAAAGTCCAGATTATGTAACAGACATTTTTTTAAAAATTTGTTTAAAGATAATACATAAAATGATAGAATCAACATACATAATTTGCAATGTATGTCACGTCCCGTCCATCCTGTCCGTGACGCTACTAATTTTAGAAAGCAGCGCACCAAGTTGATAAAATGGGAAACTAACTGGAGCATGTCTTTCCACCCAGAAAAGTGTCAACTGTTAAGAGTAACAAAGAAAAAGAAACAAATAAATTCAAAATATTACATTCATGGAAAAGAACTGACCCAAACTAAAGATGCAAAATACTTAGGAGTCTTAATAAATGAGAAACTATCATGGAATCCCCATGTCAATGAAGTTATTAAAAAATCAAACAAAACCTTAGGCTTTATAAAAAGGAACTTTAACAAATGTAATAGAGATATAAAACTAAAATGCTACCTCACTTTGGTGAGACCTGTACTAGAATATGCATCTTCTGTATGGGACCCATCCACCAAAGAAAACATTGATAAACTAGAACAAATTCAAAAAAGAGCTGCCAGATTCATTACTGGAGAATATTCGAAAACTGACAAGAGTAACACCATTAGTTAAATCATTAAACCTTGAAACACTAGAGGATAGAAGAACCAAGAGCAAAGTAGTAATCATACATAAAGCAATTAATTCTAATTTAGAAATACAACACAAAGATAACTTAATACAACCCTCAGATAGACATAAGGATAAAAACACCTTTCTTATTCCGTATGCAAGAACAAACACATACAAGTTTTCCTTCTTCCCGTCCGGAATTCGGGCGTGGAATGGGTTGCCTGAAGAATCCAGGAAAACCAACACTTTATCAACATTTAAATCTCTAATAAAAATGCAGGACTAAACACAAACCATAGATAAGCGTAGGACGCAATAATCTTCTGTATAGAAGGAGCGTCTGTAAACAGATAAGATAAGATAAATTACTGCACTAAAAATAGCTCTTTTCGAACGTTCCACTTTTAATTCATTAATAATTATTTATTTACAGATGGTTATAAAAATCCGGATTTAGAAGTCCCTAGGCTCTTGATATTGTCAGTGAAAAACTTCGTTTATGACAAATCACTTTCTTTTTAGTGAAAAATGATAAAAATAAACCTCCTAATTTTGGTTAAAGGATATGAAAAAATATATACAGCACTTATGTGCGAACTCTTTCACGCTGGCACTTTTGTCTGGGGCCCATATATGACCCTTATGACTGGAGCGAATAGTCGTGGACGGATCGTCAGATCTGAATAGATACTGTCAAAATTTCATTGACCAAATTATCGCGGGACTTCAGTAACACGTCAAATCGAATTGTCATTGAATTTTTTTAAATGGGGTGCCTTCACCGCTACTCGAGAGAAATGGATCTCATTACAAGGTAACCATAAATTAAACAACCCCGTAAAAACAAAATCTTTGACTATAAATCACTTACACGTGAGACAGAACTCAAAGTAT
>CALYLW010002713.1:0-33205 GCA_944989445.1 Ampullaceana balthica | reverse complement strand
GCAATATAAAACTTCCGGTTGTTCAAAATGGCGGAACCTAAATTTCTCTGCTGTCATTAAAAGACAAAAATAATCAAGCGCTGGAGAAATATACAACATACAAATGTAAATTGAGGAAAATTAAAGATATGAAGGAACTGATCTTCAAATTGAATTCCCTCTATGCTCTTCTGGTTGTATTTTACTTGGAATTGTCATTTTGTGGCTGTTAATACTATTAATATTAATCCGGAAGTTGTCTCACAGCTATCACCAGTGGCTCATAGAAACTGCAACGTGCGCAGTGGCCACACCCCGGGCAATATATATATATATATATATATTCAACAAGCATACATCAATAACCCCAAGTCCACGGCAAGGAGAGATGCACTCAACAACATACGCAAGACTGTTCAGCAGAAGCTCCGTCAGATGCAGGACGATTGCGTCGGCAACAAAGCTGACGAGATCCAAGGCTACGCAGACAGGCGTGACTATAAAATCTTCTACGACGCCTTGAAAGAAGTATATGGCCCCACGCCCTCAGGATCAAGCCCCCTCCTCAGCGCAGACGGTAACACTCTAATCACAGACAAAGAGAAGATCTTGGAGAGATGGGTCGAACATTTCGATGACGTCATAAATCGCCCTTCGACAATCAACGACGAAGCCATCAATCGTCTACCCCAAGTGCCCACAAACAAATCACTGGATGACCCACCATCCTTGCTCGAGACCCAGAAAGCAATCTATCTTATCTCCAGTGGCAAAGCACCTGGCTCTGACGCCATACCAGCTGAGGTCTACAAGGAGGGGGGAACAGCCCTGACTGAAAGGCTCCATGAGCTGTTTCTCTTAATATGGCAGCAAGAGACGATCCCGCAAGACTTCAAAGATGCCACCATCATACATCTATATAAGCGAAAAGGAAGTAGACAGGCTTGTGACAACCACAGAGGCATATCCCTGCTTTCTATTGCTGGAAAGATCCTCGCCAGAATCCTGCTCAACCGCCTCACAGTGCACCTTGACCAAGGACTCCTGCCTGAAAGTCAGTGTGGATTCCGAAAAGAGCGAGGAACCATCGACATGGTGTTCGCTGCCAGGCAGCTGCTGGAGAAATGTCAGGAGCAGAACTCTGATCTGTTCTCCACCTATGTCGACCTGACCAAGGCCTTTGACACTGTTGGCAGAGAGGGTCTGTGGAAGATCATGGCCAAGTACGGTTGCCCAAGGAAATTCATCGTCTTGGTGCAACAATTCCATGAAGGCATGCAGGCCAGAGTCCAGGACAGCGGGGAGTTTTCTGATCCTTTCCCAGTCACAAACGGAGTCAAGCAGGGCTGCGTCCTGGCACCAACACTGTTTAGCCTCATGTTTTCCGCCATGCTGACAGAGGCCTTCAGAGACGAGGATGTTGGTGTCAACCTGAAATACCGCACAGATGGCAAGCTGTTCAACCTTCGGAGGCTCCAGGCAAAAACCAAGGTTATGACAGACATCATCAGAGACCTGCTGTTCGCTGATGACTGTGCCCTCAACGCTGTCTCAGAAGCCGACATGCAACGCAGTGTAAACCTGTTCTCCAGTGCCTGCACAAACTTTGGTCTGTCAATCAACACCAAGAAGACTGAGGTCCTCCATCAGCCTGCGCCTGGAAGACCCTACGTAGAGCCCAACATCACTGTCAACGGCCAGAGACTCAATACAGTGCACCGGTTCACATATCTAGGCAGCACACTGTCTCAAAATGTCACCATCGATGACGAAGTGAACGTCAGAATTGCCAGAGCCAGCTCCACTTTTGGCAGGTTGTACCCTAATGTCTGGAACAGAAGAGGCATTACCATCCAGACCAAGCTGAAAGTGTACAGGGCAGTGGTGCTCCCCACACTGCTTTATGCTTGTGAAACTTGGACTGTTTATCAGCGCCATGCAAGAAAGCTGAACCACTTTCATATAACAAGTCTCAGGAAGATTCTCGGCATAAAGTGGCAGAACAAAATTCCAGACACAGTGGTACTGACCAAGGCAGGTCTCCCCAGCATCTTCACCCTCCTGATGCAGTCCCAGCTTCGCTGGGCAGGGCACGTTGTCCGAATGCCAGACGAGAGACTGCCAAAGAGAATCTTCTATGGTGAGCTCCAGTATGGTCAGCGGTCCCACGGTGGGCAAAAGAAATGCTTCAAAGACACACTGAAAGCCTCAATGAAAGCGTTTGCCATAAATCCAGACACGTGGGAACGAGCTGCAATGGACCGATCCACCTGGCGCTCTTCCATCCACGAAGGTGCCAGGTCATGTGAGGCAAACCGGATTACCGCCGCAGAAAAGAAGAGGCAAGCCCGAAAGGCCCATGCTGTCAACCCTCCAGGAGATGACGCACTCGCCCCCTGTCCCTTCTGTTCCCGAACCTTTCGTGCAAGGATCGGCCTAATCAGCCATCTGCGCACGCACAGAAAACCCTCGGATGACTAGAGTGGTCCTCGACGTATCGACGGACGAACGAACAAAAACATATTCTAAATGGTTTGGTATGTTATATTGTACAGTATGGTATATGGTACTGAATGGTAAATGTTACGGTATGGTATATGGTATGGTATATGGTTTGGTACATGTTACTGTATTGTAAATGGTACGGTATGGTTTATTGTACAGTATGGTAAATGTTACGGTTTGGTATATGGTACGGTATATGGTTTGGTAAATTTTACTTTATTGTAAATGGTACGGTATGGTATATTGTACAATATGGTATATGGTACTGTATGGTAAATGTTACGGTATGGTATATGGTACGGTATATGGTTTGGTATCTTTTACTGTATTGTAAATGGTACGGTATTGTATATTGTACAGGATGGTATCAGGTACTGTATGGTAAATGTTACGGTATGGTATTTGGTACGGTATAGGGTTTGGTATATGTTACTGTGTTGTTAATTGTAAGGTATGGTATATTGGACAGTATGGTATATGGTATTGTATGGTAAATGTTACGGTATGGTATATGGTACGGTATATGGTACTCATAAGACACTCATGAAAATGGAGTAGCACTCTGTTACGTCTCTATGTTTAGGTGGATTGTACCTTGCTCTCCGCTACACACAACATACACAAGAGATGACACAAGTCTGTGTAACGATGCAATGTTTATTCTACTATAAACAACTGTACAACTGGCTGTCTTGCCTTGACATAAAATACATCTATATATAACGGCTGTATGCTCAAGCATGCCCTCGGTCCGACCCGACCGCTTCTGGGCGACGTTAAACTCAACTCTGTTTTACTGCAACCCTGCAGCTCCCCGGTCTACCCTGACCGGTCTGACCGCACAACACTGTGCGAACTACACAGCTTTCTGCAACCCCCTGCCCTCGTCTCGACTACTCTCTTATAAACCCCCCAACTGGTCTCAACTGACCCTGGCGTGTCCTCTGGTCATGTCCCTGACATATCCCGTGTGACCAGAAGTTCACTCAGACATCACTAGACATTATTCCCGTGATAGGAGTTCATACCCGTCAACAACGCCTTGACCCGACTCCAACACTGGCTCACAACAATCTCACAACAATCTCACAACAATCATTCGCAGTGATTCTCATACCCTGACATATCCCCCCTCTTCCGTTAGATTCTACTTACGGGTAGAATCTCACAATACAACAAAGTCAGGGCATGGAATCACTGCACATTACAATTACAATAATATAATACATAATGAATTAATATCTTTCAAAATAATTTTATACACAACATTGCATGAAAAAAAACAATAGTATATACAACACAGAGCATAAATCCACTTGGTCGTACCTTTATACGACTTCACTAACCCGCAACGTCATTCGAGATGGACAGCCGTCATACTACCACCCCTGAATTACATACTCTATATATACATTAGTGCAAAAAGAAAATATATATACATGTGAAGTCTTAATGCATCTCATTATCACTAATAATCAATCCATCTAACAATATGCCATTTACAAATCTTGGAAAAAAAATTACACACACAAAATTCTAACACTTAAGCACTTGTCCACATCATGTGGCATATTACGGAGCAATCACTGCTCACTTAATTACTTTTTAATAACACCTGGGTTATTAAGCTCTCTTATCTCTCCATAGGCACAGTTCTAAATCTATGTATATAAATACAGCCCATCGCTCCTGCCACACAGGAACTTGGTTAATTGATAAACAAAAACTGCCCATCACTCCTGCCGCACAGGACGTAGTTAATTATATAACAGAGGGAGCCTATCTCCCATGCCATACAGGTCTGACTTCCTACTTCTTGACTACTCGTACATTATTATCTTAATTCTCAAAGAACCAACCTTCGACCTACTACTGGTCATAACACCTCACATAATTAGTATCCAACAATTGACCATTTTTACGCTAGATTGTTTTCTATTTACAACTGACTCTACTGGTACCTCATATAAATTCCTTAAGATATTTATTCCAGGATTACCTCCAGCATGAGATAATGTTATAGGGATAACTACTTATCCAAACTATAAACATTTCAGCCTGATTGTATTTAACCCATTACAATCAATTATATAACAATCATCAATCATGTGCATATAGTAGTCGTAATTAACATAATTCATCATAATAATCATAATACCCCAGATTGCAATTAAATCTGTCATTAATTACAACTAGCTCTGTCCACATCATGGGACCTATAAGGAACAGTCACTGTTCTCCTATGTATATTTCACGTCCCCACAGCGGGATCCTTCCCGGACAGTCATTGTCCTCCTATGTATCTTTTAACGTCCCCATAGCGGGACCCTGTACGGACAGTCATTGTCCTCCTATGTATCTTTTAACGTCCCCATAGCGGGACCCCTTTTATCCGTATCATCATAAACATAATATGATACTCATCACAAAACTTAAAGCATATTCATAATTCATTAATACAATTCATTTCATCATCAAAATCACCAACATTATTTTCAGCAGAACCTATCAACAATACATATCCTTGTAATCAAGAATGTCCTGATATCTCCAGGGCGAAACATTTCTTATATCATTACCCCAATGGCCATGACCCTCAAAATACGTCATCAATACCCAGTATAGTACTGGTACCCATGACACATCAATACATGTTATAAAAAAATGACACGAGGTCACCTGGACCCCGCAAGTTCTAACAAAAAAAACCTTATTATCTCTTATAGTTATCAACAAAAAAAACCCACATCATCTTGAAAAAGAAATCATAGTTAACACAAAAACCACATCATCATCATAACAAATATCATCTTCATATATATCAATACACAGGCCAAAAATTTCATAACATTGAAAAAAATCATAGCCGTTGTATCTGAGGGTGGGATATTACGTTTGTCCCCAATCCTAAATAACAAACGACCCTGGTTTCCGTTATACAGGCTGATGTGTTCTAAGTCATGCCTACGCGGCACTTCCCACGTGGGTATAACAATACCGCAGCTCATCATCATCATCGCCCTTCGTCCCATCTGGGGCATAGGCCGCGAACAAAGTCTCTCCAGGCATCCCGGTCCTGCGCCAGTCTCTCAATCTGCCCCCAGCTGTGCCCGCTCATTTTTGTGTCTGCCTCCAGTTCTCTTCTCCAGGTCATTTTGGGACGACCTCTTTTCCTTTTGCCTTGGGGGTTCCATGTGAGGGCTTGTCTCACAATGCTAGATGTAGGCTTTCTGAGAGTGTGGCCAATCCATCTCCATCTGCGCTGGCGTATTAGCTCTTCCACTGGCTCTTGTTGTGTGCGTTGCCAGAGGTCCTCATTGGTGATGACATTTGGCCAGCGGATTCGGAGAATTGCTCGGAGACATGTATTTATAAAGGCTTGAAGCTTTTTAGAAATGGCTGCTGTTATTCGCCATGTTTCTGCTCCATACAGTAGGACAGGCTTTACTGTGGTGTTGAATATCCTGACCTTGGTATGAAGAGTCAAGTTGTTGCAGCTCCAAACTTTTTTTAGCTGTTTAAATGATGATCTTGCTTTGCCAATTCTCACTCTTACATCGGCGTCTGTCCCTCCTTGTGTGTCGATGATGCTTCCAAGGTATGTGAAGCTATCCACCTCTTCCAGATTTGTTCCTTCCAGTGTTATTGGAGTGTTGCTTGATGTGTTTATTTTAAGGACTTTGCTTTTTCCCTTATGGATGTTCAGGCCAAGGCAAGCAGAGAATTGTGCTACATTGTTGGTTTTCTCCTGCATCTGTTGCTGTGAGTGCGATAATAAGGCCAGGTCGTCCGCAAAGTCCAGGTCATCAAGTTGTTTCCATAGTGTCCACTGGATACCATTTCTCTTCTGCTCTGTAGACATTTTCATTATCCAGTCGATGGTTAGCAGAAATAAGAATGGTGAAAGCAGACACCCCTGTCTGACTCCGGTCTGTACCTCAAAAGCCGCTGTTGCTTGTTGGCCATGGACAATTCTACATGTAAGTCCTTCGTAGGAAGCCTTAATTATGTCAGTCAGTTTTTGTGGTATCCCGTAGTGTCTTAGTAACTTCCACAGGGTTGGCCTGTCAACACTATCGAAAGCCTTCTCATAGTCAATAAAGTTGATGTATAGTGGTGAGTTCCACTCCAGGGATTGTTCCAATATAATTCTCAGGGTGGCAATTTGGTCAGTGCATGATCTATCTTTTCTAAAACCCGCTTGTTGGTCTCTAAGATGGGTGTCTATTGCGTCCCTCATTCTGTTTAGCAGCACTCTGTGAAATACTTTGCTTGGTATGGATAGCAGAGTTATTCCTCTATAGTTGGAGCAAGAGCTAAGATCTCCTTTCTTTGGGAGCTTAATGAGATGTCCTTCTTTCCACTCCGTCGGAATCTGTTCTTCCTCCCATATTTTCTTGAAAAGAATGTGTAGCATTGCAGAGCTAGTCGTAATATCTGCTGTCAAGGCTTCTGCTGGTATTCTGTCTGGACCAGCTGCTTTGCCTTTCTTTAGTTGTTTAATTGCTCTGTTTATCTCTTGTTTTGTGGGTGTGCTGCAGTCTATTTCTAGGTCTTGTTCCGCTGGCTCTATGTTGAGTTTGTATTGTGGGGCTGGTCGGTTGAGGAGTTCTTCAAAATGTTCTATCCATCTTTTTTTCTGACCCTCTTCATCAGGTATAGATTTCCCATCTTTAGTTTTAACAGGTCTCTCTGGATTTTTGAACTTTCCGGTTAGCTTTTTTATTGTACTGAATAGTTCTCTTGTGTTTCCATGGTAAGCTGCCTCTTCTGCTTCAGTTGCTAGTCCTTCTATGTAGTTCTTTTTATCTGACCTTATACTACGTTTAACTTCTTTATTGGCTTCTGCGTATTCTGCTGATGCTCTAGCTTTTTCAGTTCTGGTGCGGCTGTTGTTGAGATTTGCCTTCTTCTTTTTCCTCTGTTGGATTTTCTCCATGGTTTCATTAGAGATCCATTCTTTATGTGCTTGTTGCCTTGGACCCAACACTGTTAACCTGAGGCTTAAGTCAGCCATTTTTTCTTCTTTGTCCGTTATGATTCGCCATAATTCCGTTATGTCTTCTTTGTTACGTTCTACCTTTAGGGTTAACTGCTTATTGACCTCTTCTTTTTGAGTCAGTCTTTCTTTAATATTTTTGTTTTCTATCTCTCTTTCCTTTAGCTCCCTCTGTAATTTTTCCATAAGTTCGTCGTTATCATCCAGCGTCCTATTCAGCCCTGTTATATTTTGGTTTGCAATTATTAAGTTTATTTCCATCTCTGCTAGTTTTTCATCTTTCCCCTTGAATATTTTTATCAAATTAGAATACACTTCATCCATTTCGGTACTTTTCATTTTCATGTTCATGGACTTAACTTCAGATTCATTCATTTTTATTTTGTGCTCTCTCTTCAATTCTTCTAATAAATCATCTTTGTCTGCTAAACTCTTACTCAGATTGTCGTGTGTAATCATTAGGTTTCTCTCCCTTTCTATGTTTTTTCTCTCTTTTTCTTTTATTTCCCTCTGTAATTTTTCTAATATTTCATCTTTTTCAACCCCAGACTTCTTCAACTCTGTTATATGTTGGTTTGCCTTGTTTACATTTATCTCCATCTCTGCTAGTATGCCCTCTTTCACCTTGAGTATTTCTAATAATCTGGGAAAATCTCTCTCCATTGAGTCGATTTTCATTTTTAAACTCAATAGCTCGACTTCTTTTTCATCTACTTTTGTTTTGTGGTCACTCTTTAATTTGTCTAATAACTCCACTTTGTCGTTTAGCTCTCTTTCTACTTTTCCCAATAATTCCTCTTTTTCAACCAACTGACTTTCTCGTTCGGCAATTTTCATTCTTACTTCAATTGACTCAGCTTCAGTTTTCTCTATTTTTAATTTGTTTTCCACGTCTTCTTTTTCTAGTTCTTTAAGTCTGTTTTGAACGCTACGTACTGTTGATTGTAATTCATTTACTGTATCTGTGTGTTCCGCTATTTCCTTATCTTTGTTGAACAATGCGGCTTTTAGCCTGTCTACAAGGCTCAGGTTGTCTGCCAATTCCAAGTTTAACCAATCTATTTCTTTTTTATCTTCGGCGTTACGGTTTTTAAGGAAACTAATTTCCATTTCTTTTTTGTCATATTCTTCATATTTCTTTATATATTGTCTTTTGTTCTTAGGGGAATTCTCATGAACTTCAGTAACTTTCTTACTCTTGGGCTTGTGATCACCCTGGATCATGTTTTCCTTTTCATACCTTACGATATTGACCGGTTCTTCGGGATTCTCATGTCTATAATATTTAAACTGGCCAGCTGATGGGTCCGCCACCCTATAAACCTCTTCCGTTAAATATGGATCTTCACAATATATACTGGCTATTCCATAGAGTACTTCCTCACAGTTAATAACTTCACTGTCGTAGTGTTCTGTCTCTTCTATAGCCCTTCTCTGTCTTTTTGCCTCTAATTTTGATTGTCTCTTTTCGTATTGTCTACGTTTTTTCTCATCTTTTATCTGTCGCTGTCTTTGTCTCTCTTCGTTTTGTCTCAGTAATTTTTCATCTTCTTTATGCCACTTTGCCCGTACTTCCTCAATTTTATTAATCCACCATCTATCCTTGTCCGCCATTATTTTATCTAGCTTTTATATTTTACTTTTTATAATCTAGCTTCCCTTATTGTCCGTTTATATCTGACAGGTATGCTATATCTATATATATTATCTAACAGATCAATCTTGCTATAGCACACTTCCCCAATTTAACACTATTTTATAAGTAATTAAGTACGTACTTACTGTGGGTTATATTTCAGACATAATATCCATATACAATGAAAGTCCCATTACACAATAAATATCCATTCGTAAGAAGTTCACAAAGTCACACTTTTTGCAGTTTCCTTGTCACTTAGTAATGTTTTTCTCCACCTTGAATATCTTCTCGATCTTGTCCCGATTTGAACTGTGGTGCTGTGGGTCGTCTCGGCTCCTCAGGGTCCCACTGGGGCGGGATGGTTGGTTCTGCAACTTGACCTCCCGGTACAGTTTGTAATCGTCTTCTCTCGTAGTTGGCACCGTCTGGTTCAGACGTCGTTGCTGTGCTGGTTCCGACGTCGTTGTTTTGCTGGTTCTGGTTCGAGGTATCTCTTGTAGTTGGTCTTCTGGCTGGTAATGTTCCGTACTGGGACTTGCTAGGCATCGTCTATCAGAAAATCCGCTGATACGTTGATCGTTGCCCTGTCTGCCCGTGTTCGTCGCTGGTTGATCGTCGTTGTGCTGTTGTAAGACGTATGCCCTACGATGGATACAGTAGTCTGTATCAGAGGCGCTGTACTGAAAAGTACAGGCGCACATACCGCTGTGCTGATGTGGTTCCGTCCCATCTCTCGTAGTGTTTGGCGGTGCTAGGCAATCCAGAGACAATTCGGGCCCCCATGTTAAGTCTCTATGTTTAGGTGGATTGTACCTTGCTCTCCGCTACACACAACATACACAAGAGATGACACAAGTCTGTGTAACGATGCAATGTTTATTCTACTATAAACAACTGTACAACTGGCTGTCTTGCCTTGACATAAAATACATCTATATATAACGGGCTGTATGCTCAAGCATGCCCTCGGTCCGACCCGACCGCTTCTGGGCGACGTTAAACTCAACTCTGTTTTACTGCAACCCTGCAGCTCCCCGGTCTACCCTGACCGGTCTGACCGCACAACACTGTGCGAACTACACAGCTTTCTGCAACTCCCTGCCCTCGTCTCGACTACTCTCTTATAAACCCCCCAACTGGTCTCAACTGACCCTGGCGTGTCCTCTGGTCATGTCCCTGACATATCCCGTGTGACCAGAAGTTCACTCAGACATCACTAGACATTATTCCCGTGATAGGAGTTCATACCCGTCAACAACGCCTTGACCCGACTCCAACACTGGCTCACATCACAACAATCTCACAACAATCTCACAACAATCATTCGCAGTGATTCTCATAGCTTTCTGCAACCCCCTGCCCTCGTCTCGACTACTCTCTTATAAACCCCCCAACTGGTCTCAACTGCCCCTGGCGTGTCCTCTGGTCATGTCCCTGACATATCCCGTGTGACCAGAAGTTCACTCAGACATCACTAGACATTATTCCCGTGATAGGAGTTCATACCCGTCAACAACGCCTTGACCCGACTCCAACACTGGCTCACAACAATCTCACAACAATCTCACAACAATCATTCGCAGTGATTCTCATACCCTGACAGCTAGTAGTGGTGCGAAGAAGTTCTGTCAGATGCCGGTTAGTAATTACTGATACTGCTCGATGCTTTGATTTTATGAACTTCATTGTGGAGTGCAAAGAATTCATTGGAATTTGTGTTATCAGTCGCTAAAATTTGGAATTATTTGAATCTAATATTGAAATTACTTTCTCGATTTTCTACTTACTAAAGTCCCCATCAGAATAAGGTCGTTAAGAACCTGGCGATGGCATAACTTACCTCAGTTGAAATTACACCTTCTTTGCTGAAAACAGAAAGTACTGTCTGCTGCTGATACATTCCAGACTTAAACTAAGCAAGCTTGCTTTTTTCACACGCTTTTAGTTAACTTGCTATTCTGTTTTTCTGTCTGTATGTTAGCTTCAAATCTTGCAAAGTCATTTTAACGCATTTCGCATTACTCGATTGAGCTGAAATTTGGCTGACATTTGTATCTCCGGTGATAATAAGATATTCCAACATTTCATTATGCTCAGTCGGCTGTCAAGTTATTTCCATTTTGATGCAATTTATTTTTTTTACTATAGGCTAATTCAATGGTTTTCAAGGTAAAAAATACATTTTTTAAAAATGTATTTTTCTTTTAATTTAAAGGGTGAGCTCTCATTACATGTTTTACTTGTAAAAATTGAAAAAAACTGGTTAAATAAAAACTGGTTAAAAAAAGATTTTAAAGAACACGCTTTTATTCCAATGCACTTAAAAGGACAACATGAATTTTCTCATGTCTACAAAAATAAAAAACGTGGGCGCCAAGCATTTTGGTTGTCGAGATTAATATGCTGCATGTTTTCAGGATTGTTCAGTTGAATCAGTGGCTTAGTGAGTGGGGGGGTGGGGGTAAGGGGGGCCAATGCCCCGGGCGATACTTGGCTAGGGGCGGAAAAACATAGTCGTTAATTAGTTTCTAACAAGTTAAATTGTATAAGAAAGTGGAGCTCTTTATCAAAATAAAAGAAAATACAAATAAGAAATTAATAAAAAAGAAATAAAGGAACTATCCTAAAGTATTATAATGACAAAACTTCAAACTCCTTATTGGCTATAATTTTCTCTGATACTACTGCTACTGTATTGGAAAACCCGGGGCTTAATTAGTATGAGAACGTGACACTGATGTGGTGGTAACTTGGTGTTAATTCTTAGCATTTGACAGACGCATCAACTGTAAAAGCAAAAATTACTGTACCCTATCAATTTGAAGCATGAGCCAATCGAATGCTCTGAGCGGCACTATTTTTGTAGGGGGGGGGATTCCTCGTTGTTAATAAGCCTCTAAAACTAAAAAGAACGTTAAAATAAAGTTAAAGACAAGAAAAGAAAAACCAAGATAAAAAATGTTAGAAATGAAGCAACTATATTAAAATGCGTGAATATTTCTATTGCCAAAACTTCAAACTCCATAATGAATCTAAAGTCTTCTAATACTAATGCTACTATGCTGAAAAACGTAGGGGCTGAAGAAGTGTATGAACATGAAACTTATGTTCTGGTACATATAATTGATTCAGGTTTAACGTAAGGAATCTACTAGAAACAAAATTGTCGACCTACTTAAATGGTTTATTCTTCCAAATCATCATTACCTTAACTTTACTATAATGTATTTTGTTTTGTGGCATAAACAAAAATAATGAACAAAATTGCTAATGGAATTAAAACTTGGCAACATAAATCCAAAGTAGTCACTTCCGAACAAGTGCTTAACATTACCAAAGTTGTTTGTATTTGGAAGGAATCGGAAATTGATTAAAAAAAACAACAACTGACTTTTAATGAAGAACAACAATACGTTCTTGTAAATGAAAAGAAAACAAATTGGTAAGAAGCACTTGCTAGAATGTTTGACATTTTCAATCCTGGCAAAACTGAATATGGCTTTTTGAGGTCACAGAGAGGACAATAATAATGCTAATAAATGCAGTATTCTGGAACCGATGCATTTGCTTGAAAAGAAAGATCAAGCACTCGGAGAACATTGTGTGAAAAAGGGTAAAAACTTGTCATCTTAAATGGAAATTGAGCTCATAGCAATTTTAGGAGATACAGTTCGTGAAAAAATCATCTTTTAGGAACAAGATACTAAATATTGTTCATTTGTATTCGATAGCTCTTCATATATTTCACACAAGGATCAAACAAGTCTAGGTGTGTGATATATACAACGTGTGTTTATAGCTGGAAATTATGCAAGAGTCCAAGAAAAAAACCCAGTTAAAATCTCAAGAGTCCAAGAAAAAAACCCGTTAAAATCTCAATGTCAAAGCTTGATTAAACAGTTCATTAAACCTAATTTGTTTACATGGTACTCCAACTGAAGCGAATTCTCTAACTATTTCAGTACACTATCACTAGAACGCTAGACATTCTTTTCCATGCCCATACACCGTTGTGAATATCGAAATGCTTCTACAAGCAAGACATTAAACAGACTTCATGATACAAAATAGTGATTACACAGTGGAGCCATTTTTACTTTTAAAGCTATAGAAAACTGACATGGCCAGACAAAACGATCAACACATGCAAAAACTAGGAACGTTGTTAATTGCAATTAAGTCTTTTTATTCTCTAATTTATTTTTGACATTTACTTTATGTACTTTATGATTCAATGATGCCAAAAATCATTTACAAACGTCCAGTGCTAAAAATGCTTTGTAGAAGCTACTCATATAGAAACTAATGGAATAATTAAAGGTTGCTTGGACATTTGCTAAATGTATGTGGAGACATCATCCTTTAAACAATAAAACCTTCCAATCAAAGAAAGGCAGAGCAAATTATAGTGTATTTATTTTTACTTTCTAGTAAAAACTGTCTTTTTTTCATAGCATTAACATATTATTGTTATTGTGTGTGTGTGGGGGGGGGGCGGAAACTTAGGGCTCTGCCCCGGGTGGCACATACCCACGCTACGCCGCTGGGTGGAATTTAATCTCCCTGAAATATTGTCGTACAAGTAACATTTTCTTGTGTGCTCTCAATCACTGCGCTTCGGAGACACACTCTATATCTCTATATGCTTAACGCATGGTTGCATGTTGACAGAGATTGAAACATAAATCTTATAATTATGAGTCCAAATGGTGTCACATAACTAGTACCCATACCATTGATTTTCCATGCTTGGCCGCCCTTGCGAGATCAACTCCAGCCACGCAACTACCTAACAAGTTGGGACAATACAAACTGACTGTAACTGTAATAAAGTAACGTGCCAAATGTATTGCCACGTAATCGCTTTTATATCAACTGGGCCACACCGGCATGTAGTGTCACGTAGTCAATTGGCATGACCCCGGCAACTGACACTAACTATCGCATGTACGAGTGTGTTTTAAAAAAGATGTTATTGAGATATATTGCACAATCGACGGTCATTTTATAGTTGACAAAGGGTTCGAATACAAGAAGAAGGATTTATTGCAGCATAACTTAATACCAATGGTAATATATATATATATATTCAGTGTTTGTTTGCATGTAAGAATACCTTTTAAGATCACTCTTTTACAACAGAAATAAAACAGCAACAAGGAAAAATAAAACACTAGATTTATTCCTAACAAATAGACCAGGACTAGTGTTAGACTATAAAATAATTCCAGGACTGTCCGACCATGATATTGTTAGGGTCACCAATACAATAAAAACTAAAATTAATAAGATACCTAGAAGAATAATCTATCTTTGGAATAAATGTAATTCAATAAAACTACACCAATCAGCGGCTAACTTCCAACAAACTTTCCTAAGTAAATTTAACACAAATAGCCCAGTAGAAGAAATTTGGAAAGATATAAAAACAAATCTAAAAACTATAATGGATGAGAATGTTCCAACAAAACTAACATCAAATAAAATTAACAAATGCTGGTTCAATTCTAGATTGAAAAAGCTATGCAAACTAAAAGAGAACTTATTTAAGAAATATAAAGCTACCAATTCATATAGGATACACAAAAAATACTTAAAGATTAAACACTTGACACAAAAACTTAGTCGGAACCTCCAAAATGAATATATAAACAATGTAATTACCAAAGATAACAATAAAAACTTATGGTCCTTTATCAAATCTAAAAAAATGGAACCTTCAGGAATAGCCACACTAAAAGGCTCAAATAATAAAACCTATAATGATAATGAAACTAAAGCTAATATCCTTAACACATATTTTGCATCATCTTTTTCTGCCTCAGGCGACAAGGAAGTTTTAATAAATTTAAATAAAATGGAGGAAATAGGTAACATAACTGTAGATGAGATAGGTATACATTCACTCCTAAAAAACTTAAAAATAAACAAAGCTACTGGCCCAGATGATTTGCCTGCAAGATTATTAAAAGAACTAAGCAATGAACTGTCCCCAATCCTTGTAGTTCTCTTTCAAGCCTCTCTAAACCAGGGTAAAGTGCCCCAGGATTGGAAATTAGCTAATGTAAGTCCACTCTTTAAGAAAGGGGATAAATCAGACCCTGGTAATTACAGGCCTGTATCACTTACTAGTATCACCTGTAAATTACTAGAACACATAATATATAGTAGAATAGTTAACCACCTTGACAAATATAATGCCCTATGCCCACATCAACACGGCTTTAGAAAAAACAGATCATGTGAAACACAATTAATAGGTTTAATAGATGAACTATCAAAAGGCTTGGACAAAAATGATCAAATAGATACAATATTACTAGACTTCTCAAAAGCATTTGACAAAGTTCACCACCTTAGTTTACTTAAAAAACTTAACTACTTTGGAATCTCAGGTTCCTTACATCACTGGATCCAAGACTTCCTTTTGGGCAGGGAGCAAACTGTAATAATTAATGGATCTAAATCTGCACCAATAAAGGTTAACTCAGGAGTTCCACAAGGAACTGTGCTAGGTCCCTTACTCTTTTTAATTTATATAAATGATTTACCCAACAACATCTCAACAGGTACAAAAGTTAGGCTATTTGCTGATGATTGTATAATCTATAGAACAATTAAATCAGAACAAGATAGCAAAATTTTACAAAAAGACTTAGATGAATTGATAAAATGGGAAACTAACTGGAGTATGTCTTTCCATCCAGAAAAGTGTCAACTGTTAAGAGTAACAAAGAAAAAGAAACAAATAAATTCAAAATATTACATTCATGGAAAAGAACTGACCCAAACTAAAGATGCAAAATACTTAGGAGTCTTAATAAATGAGAAACTATCATGGAATCCCCATGTCAATGAAGTTATTAAAAAATCAAACAAAACCTTAGGCTTTATAAAAAGGAACTTTAACAAATGTAATAGAGATATAAAACTAAAATGCTACCTCACTTTGGTGAGACCTGCACTAGAATATGCATCTTCTGTATGGGACCCATCCACCAAAGAAAACATTGATAAACTAGAACAAATTCAAAAAAGAGCTGCCAGATTCATTACTGGAGAATATTCGAAACTGACAAGAGTAACACCATTAGTTAAATCATTAAACCTTGAAACACTAGAGGATAGAAGAACCAAGAGCAAAGTAGTAATCATACATAAAGCAATTAATTCTAATTTAGAAATACAACACAAAGATAACTTAATACAACCCTCAGATAGACATAAGGATAAAAACACCTTTCTTATTCCGTATGCAAGAACAAACACATACAAGTTTTCCTTCTTCCCGTCCGGAATTCGGGCGTGGAATGGGTTGCCTGAAGAATCCAGGAAAACCAACACTTTATCAACATTTAAATCTCTAATAAAAATGCAGGACTAAACACAAACCATAGATAAGCGTAGGACGCAATAATCTTCTGTATAGAAGGAGCGTCTGTAAACAGATAAGATAAGATAAGATAAGAAGAAACTTTGAACCTGTTAAGTAAGAAAGTTGGCATTGTTGAAAAGCTGAGGACTAGATATGTAATTTGTTATAGCAGCATTAAAGTGTGAAGGCAACATTTGAAATTAAACGTGAGAAATGAACCAACTACAGGCAATTAACAAGTTTTCCAAGAAATAACTTTTATGACTGTGACCTTTCTCCATGTTTATCAATACGGAAATACGTGAAATACTTGAAAACCCATGGGAGACGTAAACATTAAACGTTTGGTGAAAGGTCGTTCTCTTTTTGTGCAGCCAAACAATGGAATTCTCTACCATTACACATACGTGGTATTCAAACAACCAAGTCCTTCAAGACTGCACTTAAGACACATCTTTTCAAAATTTATTTTTAAAATTGATGAAACAACATTTCTTGTAAATGATTAACGTAGCTTATGTATAATGTATTGTAATTGTGTGTGTTTGTTGTGATATGAATGTTAATTTAATACTTATAAGTATGTTATTTCTTTCATGTAAAGCGCTGTGAGCCCAGTTCCTTACTGGGATACAACGCTATATAAATAATCAATTTATTATTATTATTATTATTATATTATCAGGTGAACTTCAACGGGTGAAGGTCCTTGACATTACCAAGTTTTCCTCTCTAATGTAAGGGTCTGCCAGGTAGTTGTTTTTAGCGGGAGTGTTAATTGTTCAACTGCGAATGACGCAAGTAGCAAAACCCAGAGACACGTCAACGACCAAAATAAGCGTCCCTAGCAACCATTGTTAAAAATAAATGTGATATAACTTCAATGTCTCGAATTGATTTGCTGCCGTCGTCTCAGGTAGGATTATTAGCATGAGAAATTTTATTGGCTATTGTAATAGCAACGTGTTATTTTGTGCTAAATGTCCGACTATTAGTAACGTAGGATTAAGGACGGAGCTATAGGATTTGTAAGGTTGGTAAGACTAAAGGATTTGTTAGGTGGGAAGGACTTATAAATTTGTTAGGTTAACAATTGGTAGGACTTATAAATTAGTTAGGTTAACAATTTGTAGGAATAATACATTTATTAGGTTAACAATGGGTAGGACTTTTAAATTTTTTAGGTTGGTAGGACTAAAAGATGTGTTAATAGGACTTAATAAGGATTCGTTTGGTTGGTAGCATTTAAGGATGCCTTATGTTGTTAGGATTACATGATTCGTTTGGTTGGTAGCATTTAAGGATGCCTTATGATGTTAGGATTACATGATTCGTTTGGTTGGTAGCATTTAAGGATGTATTATGTTGTTAGGATTACAAGATTCGTTTGGTTGGTAGCATTGTAAAGATGGCAGAAGCTGATAGATTGTAAAGATGGCAGAAGCTGATAGATTGTAAAGATGACAGAAGCTGATAGATTGTAAAGATGGCAGAAACTGATAGATTGTAAAGATGGTAGAAACTGATAGATTGTACTAGTTGAGGTGAGATAAGAATAGGAGTGGGTACAGCCTTTTGAAATACCACAAGTCACACAAAGAAGAAAGGAAAAGTTTTGCAAGTTTAAGTAGCAAGAAAACAATTCGATAGCTTTATTACTTTATTAACGAAAAACATGGATATTTAATATTATCTATAGTAATCAGAAGGTCATATTTGGTATTCATACACGCGTTTGTCTCTCTTATAGTGTCGCTGTGTTTCCTTAGTCGCTCTATTATGCTGTTTGACTGTTTGTCTCTGTGTGTTCCGGTGTGTTGCATTGTTTAGCACAGCTCAACACCAGACAAAATAAAGTCAGTGCCAAATAAGGTTGTTTCAAACTATTTAATTCTGGATATGTTTACGTTTCAAGCTTAGACATTTGTGACATTCAGTTATGTGTTCTGTATTATTGGATATAGGTAACAACTCATTTTGACTCAGGTTGGAAGACGAAAACACTTTATCATGATTAATAAAATAAATATAACCTTAGCACAAACACACCTAAAACACACACACACACATACCATACGAATACACATGATCCACAATATTTACTCTCCACATTCATAACACAGCACACAACATAAACCAATAAATACACATACACACACAAACACACATACACGCGCGCGTGCATACATTGTGCACGTTATAACATTGGACGCAAACATATTCAGTGCAAAAAGTTTGTAAGGAAATTAGGGTGTCCTGACGTTTTCGCTGACATTCTTCATAAATCTTTAAGGTTTTTTGACCAACTGAAACTTAATTTTTTTCCAGTTTTTTTATTTATTCATTTTTTAAAAACGAGAACAACCATAACAATAAAAAAATAATACAACTGCAACATATGACATCACCGCATAAAATTCTGTCTTTGAGGGAGACGGCCTATTATGAGAGAAATATTTTAAATCTTATGAGTTAAAAAAATATAATACGAAAATAATGTGATAGCTTCAATTTCTTGATTTATAATATGTATACGTCTTTTAAATTAGAATAATTATTTTTTACATAAAGGAAAAAACAACACGAAATAGGCATCCTGCGGCGACCATGTGACCACGTGACCCTGTCCCACGTTTTGAGAAAAATAAAGACATTCTATACCTTTAAAGAAATATCTTTATTGGTCATCAAAATTTGGTTTCATCTTTAGAAGAAAATGGACTTGAAGAGTGAAGTGTGGTTTGAAAGCCACAAGACTGAGCCCGCACAAATGACTGGACTTCAGGCTGCCAGTGGTCAGATTGTTGGTGACGTAAATGAAAGATCCAAATATGACATGTTAGAACTGGGAAATGATCCAGGATTCGTGAGAAATCCCCCGGTAGATGAATCCTACGACTCACAAACTCAGCTGAAACAGCGACAGGATGTTAGTCGCAGTCATGTTATGAGGACACAGGAAATAAATGACCAGTCCCGTGATTGTAGACGTCCCGTTTCATGCTGTGGTACAGGACACCCCAGTCCCATGATCGGGTGTCCAGCGAATGCTTGCTGCCAGCACAATATTGGTCCAATAGCTCCAGGTCGGTGTGGTCACCACCAACATCACCCCCACAACAATTGTGGTACACCAAATACGGGCTACGTTCACAATATTTGTACCTCGTGTAATCTTGCCCACCGTCAACATTGCGCTCAAGGTCACCAAGGTCATCACCGTGATTGTGTTGCAGCAAGTCAAGGACGACAGGCCGATTGTGGCATCAATCGCGATTGTAATCCACGCCAGCACCACCTGGCGTCTGGCTGTGGTTGTAATCCTGTGGGCAACAGCGTTCTTCAGAACTGTGACGTCATGGGGTGTAAACTGCCGCTCAAGCCCCGCCCCCAGGCACCACGTTTGCCAGGTCAAAATATTACCCTACACAATCTCACGGAGCTGAACCAGAACTCGGGAGATTACCATCCCAGGTTTCTTCCAATTGGTAAAATTATTCAAGTTTGGGGTCCACCTATGGTGGGAAAGTCGACTTTTATAAATAGGGTAAGTGAAATATGATATCCTAGAATTTGTAACACGCTTAGAGTACCTGCAAAATTATCTAGTCCCTCTAAATAACACTCTTTTCATTTTCCTAACCATTCTGAAACCATTTGAACCGTGAATTCAACGAAAATAGCATTTACGAAGCATAATTTTAATTTTAACAAAATATTTTTTTAAAATGTTGGCTTCAAAAAAATATTTTAAATTACGAATTAAAACAATCTTGAACCTTGACTTCACAGTAGTAAATTAAGACAACCTTGCCCTAGAACTCAAACTAGTAAATAAAGAGTCAGGAGACAGTCTGAATTAAAATTTTTGATGTCATGACAAGTTGTTTCTTTTTCTCCAGAAAATTGCGGAGTCCAAGACTCTCCATGAAGATATGATTTACTATTCCTTCAATTGCAAACACCTTCCGTCTCAGCAAGACGTGGTCTTGACAGTCCGCGAGACCTTAACTCCGAAAGTCCGAAATGGTCATTTTGAGTCCTACAACGTTCTGGACTTAATCATCTCAGTGCTGCAGGAACATCCGGGCTCTTGGCACGTTCTCGTCTTTCATAAATGCGAGAGTTTACGATCTCGGGGCTATGACAACGAGTTCATGACCTTCTTGTCTGAGGTCATGGCCGCCAGCCAATCAAACCATCTGAAAGTGACTCAGTGTTTTACAACGTACAAAATGTTTCCTATCTCAGGGCGTAACATTGACTTGTTAGAAGTGGGGATGATGACGGATGTCTCTGAGATAGTATCAATGTTTACAAAATACGCCCCTGGTGTACAGGGCCACCAATACGCTTACATTTGTCAGAGATATTTATGCCTTCCCGAGGCGGTCATGCGGCTGGCGCAAGAATATCTATCTCAGGAAGAGTGGAGACCATGTGCAGAACTGTTGGAGCACATCGCCGTGAATGACTTCAAGTTTTTGGGACTCATTTTTGACAAGAGAGTCGGGGAGCTCTCGGATTGGGTTCAAAGGTCAGATTTTGAGCTGATCTCCTGTTTCAGCCATTGTTTGTTGAGCACTGCAAGCGAAGGTATATACTCAACTTGTGAAGTACTTAACATCAACATTAGTACTCAACATGTGAAGTACTTCTTATTTAAACATTGAATCAATAGAAAGAAAAAACAACATTTATTCATATTTGAACAACGTTTTTTATTTTCGGATAGTTGAAACACACACACACACACAAACAAACTGACATCCACTCATTGCATTAAATAAAACCATAACTTGTTGAACTTATCACTTAAATTCGTGCACTGTCCCTGACAGAACATTTCGAAGCTGTGTATAGAGCCCTCAACCCCCGTCACAGTAGAGCCCACTGGGAGCTCTGTTTGAAGCGTCTGCTGGAGAACAACATCGTAAGATGGCTGAGTGGTCGACTGGTGGTCCACCCACTGATCGTGTACAGCTGTAAGATCATGCGGATGAACGGCCTCATGCTCTTTAGAGATCCTCTAGTTAACAGGTAGAGTCGATTGTGCTGTGATTAACGAAGGGAAATGCGTTATTAGTTGAGCATGGCAACTGTCAGCGAACGGCCAGTCTTACGGCACAGTGAAACGATCAGTCGTATGGTCAGTAAAATGGTCAGTTTTACGGCCAGTGAAGCGGTCAGTCTTATGATCATTTAAATGGTCAGTCAAACGGTCAGTCGTACGGTCATTTAAATGGCAAGTCCAATGGTCATTTGAATGGTCAATGAAACGGTCAGTCTAAAAAAGACATAAGCATATTTTGAAGAACATTTCTTTAAAATTCCATGTTTCACAAAATGTGGATGAATTATAAAGGTGCCATTGCGTTCACATCTTGTTTATTTCCAGTTACTAATTATAGTCAATGCTCCCGGTCAAGTCAATTTCTTCAACTAACTTTTCAGTTACAGTAATTTTCTGTGCCACGTCCTGTCTAAAGCTGAACTAAACATCAGGCTACATGGGAGGAAGGGGGAAGTGTTTGGCTGCATGCTGAGTGAATGGCCTCACGTCAGACATTTACTGGAACTGGCCATTCACTGCCAGGCCGGCACGTACCATGCTTTTCTGAGGGTCAGTTTCATGGTCAATACTGTTATATGTGTTACAAATTTTCTTAACATTTCACAACAGTCAAATTATTTAGTTAAGGACATTATATGCTTTTTTGAGAATTAGAAGTAAGTTATAAAACCTTATACTGTAGGCTATCATGAAGATAACCACTGCAGTCACTATAGGCTAACTGCGAGATAACATCTGTATTGCTTCATCGTTTGGTGCCATCCACAGGTGGCTGTTGTTGCTCGGCGTCTCATAATGGTCTGTTTCCCAAACGAGGCAAAGCAATTCTACACCGCTATGTACCAGAGCTCTCTAGTGTTTGGTACTCCGTGCCAGAGAGCCGTCCTACAAGCATGCCTCGGACACAGCACAGCCACTACATCAGGTCAGTGGTCAGAGCCAACACAGCAGGTCAGTAGTCAGAGACAACACAGGAGGTCAGTAGTCAGAGACAACACATAAGGTCAGAGCCAATACAACAGGTCAGTAGTCAGAGCCAATACAACAGGTCAGAGCCAATACAGCTGGTCAGTAGTCAGAGCCAATACAGGTCAATGTCAACAAATTAACGTCACATTTTACTTTTGATCCCCAGTGGTAGATTGGGAATCAGCTGAATCCCAGCTCCAGGCAGCCGTGACGGAACTCAGGACAAGTGGCCCAGTCTTTTTCTACAAGTGGGCGTTGGCCAGGTTGGCCATACTTGCCCAAAGGAAAGGTGACGCGAAACGTTCATTGGAGTGAGTAAAACTGAGTTTCCTAACTTGACTGTGTAAATGATATCGGAAAACATGTTCAGAAACTAACTGAAAAAGAAGCATTGGATGCACGGGAAGGAGAGTGATAGAGAAGTCATAGAAAAAGCTTATACTTGAATTGCCACAAGTCCGACTATTCAATAAACGCACATTTAATTATGGCCCTTGTATGTGCTGACAGATATTTCAGTCAGGTCAATGACGTCAGAGCTCAGGAAACTTTCGTCCAAGACAAACTTCTGGACATCTCAAGGTCACAGATTGAGGAGGAGGAGGTGACTTTTCAAATCCATCGGGCCACGCCCATGATATTTAGTGGTAAGATTTACCTTTCAAATCCATCGTGCCACGCCCATGATATTTAGTGGTAGGATTTAACTTTCAAATCCATCGGGCCACGCCCATGATATTTAGGGGTAAGATTTACCTTTCAAATTCGTTGGGACCCATCCACCAAAGAAAGCATTGATAAACTAGAACAAATTCAAAAAAGAGCTGCCAGATTCATTACTGGAGAATATTCAAAACTGACAGGAATAACACCATTAGTTAAATCATTAAACCTTGAAACACTAGAGGATAGAAGAACCAAGAGCAAAGTAGTAATCATACATAAAGCAATTAATTCTAATTTAGAAATACAACACAAAGATAACTTAATACAACCCTCAGATAGACATAAGGATAAAAACACCTTTCTTATTCCGTTTGCAAGAACAAACACATACAAATTTTCGTTCTTCCCGTCCGGAATTCGGGCGTGGAATGGGTTGCCTGAAGAAACCAGGAAAACCAACATTTATCAACATTTAAATCTCTAATAAAAATGCAGGACTAAACACAAACCATAGATAAGCGTAGGACGCAAAAATCTTCTGTATAGAAGGAGCGTCTGTAAACAGATAAGATACGATATTTAGTGGTAAGATTGAATTACAAATTCAATGAGTGTAGGATAAGTTTGTATGGACCAGTGATTGTGTGGGTTTATCCTTCTATGACTGTATGATTGTATGGCTATATGATTGTGTAGGTGTATGATTGTAAGGCTGTAAGAGTATGATGCCAGTGTTACCGTCTTGTTGTCTTGTCCTAACATCTGTAAGATTTGATTCACTGGCTGAAATAAAGCTTACGCTGTCTGTAACCACTAACTGTCGTAATTAGAAAGAAATAAGCCATTTACATCCAACGCTTTCAGCTAAATTTATGTGGAAAGTAAAGAGTGACAAAGTTTATTATTTCCAACAGTTAATATTTTGAGTTTTAATTTCAGGGAATAACGCAGGGGCAAAGCAACAGTTGACGAGGCTTTTGAAAGATCCTGAAATAAGAATAGAGCGCCATCCAGAGTTCCCTGTCCTGTTGAACAGCCTTGGTTTGATAGAAGAGAGATGTAAGTATTAGAAGCGGTATTTACATACTGTCTAGTTAAACAGCTTTGGTCTTATAGAAGATATTTTTAAAAATTAAAAAGCTGTCTCTACTTGCTGTCCTGTTGAACAGCATTGGTTTGATAGAAGAGAGATGTGAGCATTAGAGCTGTCTTTACAAACTGTCCTATTGAACAGCCTTGAACTGGTAGAAGAGATATGTAAGTATTAGAAGCGGTATTTACATACTGTCTTGTTGAACAGCTTTGTTCGGATATAGAAGAGATATTTATTTAGAAGCTGTCCTTACATGCTGTCCTATTAAAACGCCATTGGTCTGATATACAAGAGATTTATGTCTATTTTAATATTTCGAACAGCGTCTGGAAACATACGAGAAGCCTTAGTGTGGTACATCCGGTCATTCAGAGAGAGGCTGTACCTGGAGAAGATCATCCCCCATTACGTCATGGTGTCCTTGAACAACATCGCTATGGTGCTCTACAGACTTGGCCAATTCTGTAAGTTTGTAATGAATGTGTAATTTGTAGTATGTTTGTAATGAATATGTAATTGGTAGTATGTTTGTAATGAATGTGTAATTGGTAGTATGTTTGTAATGAATGTTTAATTGGTAGTATGTTTGTAATGAATGTGTAATTGGTAGTATGTATGTAATGAATGTGTAATTGGTAGTATGTTTGTAATGAATGTGTAATTGGTAGTATGTTTGTAACTAATGTGTAATTGGTAGTATGTTTGTAATGAATGTGTAATTGGTAGTATGTTTGTAACGAATGTGTAATTGGTTTTCAAATCTGAGCTCTTGGCAGCTATGAGAGACCAAGTTTGATCAAACTGTAATTAAGTGCGTTTTAAAAGCCAAGAGCTCGGCTCATTTAACATGTTGACTTTCAGCCACCTGTTATCATTATCTGATGAAAGCCCTAGAGATACAGCGCAAACGAGGCTGGAGGCACCATGACACGGCCTTGACATTGATACATCTCGGGGAGATCAAAGTCAAACAGTAAGTTTGGACCGTGAAGAGAATGTGGGCTGTGCCAGTTATGACACCGTGAAGAGAATGTGGGCTGTGCCAGTTATGACACCGTGAAGAGAATGTGGGCTGTGCCAGTTATGACACCGTGAAGAGAATGTGGGCTGTGCCAGTTATGACACCGTGAAGAGAATGTGGGCCTGTGCCAGTTATGACACCGTGAAGAGAATGTGGGCTGTGCCAGTTATGACACCGTGAAGAGAATGTGGGCTGTGCCAGTTATGACACCGTGAAGAGAATGTGGGCTGTTCCAGTTATGACACCGTGAAGAGAATGTGGGCTGCGACAGTTATGACACCGTGAAGAGAATGTGGGCTGTGCCAGTTATGACACCGCGAAGAGAATGTGGCCTTAGCCAGTTATGACACCGTGAAGAGAATGTGGGCTGTGCCAGTTATGACACCGTGAAGAGAATGTGGGTTGTGCCAGTTGTAACACCGTGAAGAGAATGTGGCCTGTGCCAGTTATGACACCGTGAAGAGAATGTGGCCTGTGCCAGTTATGACACCATGAAGAGAATGTGGGGTGGGTCAGTTATTACACTGATGCTTGCGCTGTTGGAGTTGGAAGAACATTGGGTTGGGTATAAGGGGTAATTAATTGTGGGTGAGTCGAGACGGACTATGGACGTCACCAACATTATTGGAAATAGTTTCATTATCCAAAATCTATTTTTTCATTAAATTTCTAACGACCCTGATTTCATTTAAACCAATCTTGAGGGAAGTGTACTTAAATATTTATTTATATGGTGCTAATAATGCCATTCTAAAATTATTGAGGTGAAGTAATTTTAATTAATACATTTTTAAAAAAAAAGAAAAGAAAATAGCTTTTTATTTTGAAATGGAAATATTTTTTAAATAATCAAAGTCTTGGAGGACTGTGCGTTTCATTTTTTTACCAAGTAATATTAAAAGTGATTATGTAGCGTGATGAGGCCATCTCTAGTATGTAGCGTGATGAGCCCATCTCTAGGCTGTGTAGTAATTAAATGACAACATTAATAAGCAACTTAATTAATGTGATTAATTTAATTCTCATGCCAAAATTTAACTTTTTTTTCTCATCGCATTTTGTTTCCTGGAATCATCAGAGGAGAGTTCCTGGAATCTTTCGACTACAACCAAGAGGCTGAAAACATCCTCAGCCACTCCGTCAAGTTCAACGACAGCAGACTCCGCGTTAAGATGGCGCTTGTCCACTTGAGGGCCGTCCTGAAACAAGACCCCAGATTATTGACCCGAGCTGACCCCGATGTCTACGGAGCCGTTGTTGACACGTCAGTGGAAGACGAAATCGAGGCGATGGTCGCAATTGGTCAGCGTGTCTCCGATCACCTGAGTGTTGATGGCCACCATTTTGTTTTGTTGACCTACGCGCACGGTGTGCTCATCAGCTGCAGGAACGATCTGGTGAAAGCTCGAGAACACTTGAAAGCCTTTCTGAAACACGTTCACGGAAACGCCCTAGTCCGTGACGTGATCAGAAGCCAGAACGAGGCTGAGACTAAAGACGCTCTAATAGCAAAACACCGAGACTTCTACCTCTACATCCAGAGCACGCGGGTCGAGGATCTCAATGTGAAGGTTCTAACTGAACTCCTACATAAATCTTGTGGACATTGCGGCGCGTTGAGGGCAAGCCACGGCCGGGACATTTGGGCAGTCGAAGTCCAACAAACATTCAAAGTTCAACAACCAAATCAAGTACAAAAAGAGACAAACCAGAAGATCGTGTTTCATAAACCCGCGTCTGATCAGACAATGAAAAAAGTCTTGTGTTGCAAAGAACACACGGGTGTATCAGAGAGGGGCAACGTTAATAAATCACAGGCACATTCCCCACACAAAGATAAAATCAGAAACCCGAGTTTGTCCCTAATAAAAGTAGAACCCGTCACGCAGCCAAGTGAAACGGTTGATGAACAGACAGAAATCGAAAAAACGATGCCAGCGGGTATTTCACCGATTCCGATCCGACACTTTGGAAGGGAGTCTTATGCTAACAGACCCCCGAAAGAAGAACTATTTGTGCCCCAACGAAAGGGAGGTGGGAAGAACGAAGGAAGACAAGTGGAAGAGCTTGAGTTACCTGTTATGCAAGAACGAGTTCTGGAACTTTCAGAAAATTCAGATGTTCAATGCTCACGTGACGCAATGGGGACAGGGCATTTTAGTGTACACACAGAAAGTGATGAAGAGGTAGAGGAAATTTGAGTATACAAGTCAGAATGAGGACATGACATTTGAGTTTACAAGTCAGAATGAGGACATGACATTTTAGTGTACAAGTCAGAATGAGGACATGACATTTTAGTGTACAAGTCAGAATGAGGACATGACATTTTAGTGTACAAGTCAGAATAAGGATATGACACTTGAATGTACAAGTCAGAATGAGGACATGACATTTGAGTGTACAAGTCAGAATGAGGACATGACATTTTAGTGTACAAGTCAGAATGAGGAAACGACATTTTAGTGTACAAGTCAGAATGAGGAAACGACATTTTAGTGTACAAGTAAGAATGCTGGGGAAAATGAAATTTTAGTGTACGCGCAGAAAGTGATGGATCTTCGCAATGTAAAGAAATCTTGTGGGGCCTCACCAAAATTAGGGACACACCATTGTAAACAAGACTATCATTATGAAGAAGATTCTCAATGTGAACTAGGCCCTACAACAATTTGTATGTTATAAATAATACTTTAATTGACAATTGCGGAGGACATGGAGAAACCCGAAAGAGTTTGAATAACATTAGCTGTAAGTAAATTATTACTTATAGCTGATTTAAGATATGAAATACTTATGTTGTTTATATACCTTATGATGGCCCCATAGTCTCGAAAGACAAACAGTTTTTTTCTTGCCAATCCTCTCGTCCATGTCCACGTCAAGTGAGAGGCTGCTGTTAATGGTTCAGTGTTCACCTATCTAGGCTCCACCACATACATCTTTAAAGTGTATACATGTATTTAATGAGTGTTTGTTTCATTTATGCTGGATTAACATTCTACATCAGAGTTACTATATTTCTTTGTATGGTTGTTATAATTGGCTCGATCGATTGTAAGAAAAATAAATCACAAATCGGGACCAAGTTTGACATGACCATTTTTAATGATTTACAGCTGGTTTCCGGAACATTTCTCCATGATTAATAATTAGCCGATTCCTGGTAAATTTTGTCATGATTAAAATGGTGGTTCCTTGAATATTTGGTGATGGTTAAATAGATGTTTTCTGGAACATTTGGTCATAATTAAATAGATGGTTTTTGGAACACTTGGTCATTATTAGATTGGTGATTCTTGAAATATTTAGTCGCTGTGACACATAAACTTATTTTTTTTAAAAAAATACTTTAAAATAATTGACTGGCTCCCAGGATGTGTGTATTTTAAAAACTATTTATTAGATCTGCGCTCGTTCAAACATATATAAAAGGAAGTTTTTTCGGCATTTATTTTAAACTAACAACCGAACAGAAATTAACATAATTAAGTTGAGCATAAATAATTATAGAAAAAGAAAACAATATGTCAAATGGAATATTTTCTCCTGTTGGGTTCTTACTCTATTATAGTTCTTTACGTTCGTCTGAACTTTTCATTTGTTAGGGGCTCGTCCTTAGTATTATCACATAATTTCCTTAAACATAAATATTTATAGGGAATAAATATGCATGATGCTAATTAAATGTATATGAATCTCAAAGTTTTATTTTGTATTGATGAAGGGATTCCAGTTACACATGTGTTTAATCTTAACGTTCAAGCTAAACTTGTGTACACTTGTATTTACAAATATGCTTTGTGTTTCGTTCAAACTTGCATCTCAGTTCACATCTTGTATAAATGGACCATGAGTGTTTAACGGTTCATAATATCATTTGGTTTCTGTAACTCTTTAGTTTATGTTCCTCAATTTAAAAAAAACAAAAAAAACTTTTAAAACCATGTGAACATTAAGTCCAAATACATTCTCAAATCAATCGGAACATTTATCAAAATTTTTTGTGATACGATTCTAGAATATAAACATTATCCTCTAGTTTAATTTTTTTTATTATTTTTGTTTAAAAAAAACCACTAACTACAATTGCCA
This sequence comes from Ampullaceana balthica, assembly GCA_944989445.1. Lineage (NCBI taxonomy): Eukaryota > Metazoa > Mollusca > Gastropoda > Lymnaeidae > Ampullaceana > Ampullaceana balthica. The sequence goes on along the minus strand of CALYLW010002713.1, from coordinate 3,790 downwards.
TTTGTCTAAATTTGTTTGGTATTAACAAGATCAGTTGGTATATAAAACTCATGTAAATCTTTGATGGCACATGACACTAATTTAAAATACAGGCCAGAATGTTCTGTGGGTTCTAAAAAATGCATGTAGGACGCAATAATCTTCTGCATAAAAGGAGCGTCTCATAAACTATAAAATAAAATAACAACAAACAAACAAACAATAAAAGTTCTAATTTCGTCTACTCAAATACTAAAATTCCATTATTTGATGGCCTTCGAAAATGTAATCAAAATGCTTTAAAAAAAAGTACATTAAGTTTTTATTTCTCAGTGATTAAAAAATTGAAAGAGAATATGGTTAAAACAAACGACTGAATTGCCATCATGTCAGCTGCTTGTACAGTAAACCAGATGTTATTATTATTATTTAATAGAGTACAAACAAAAAGTTTTTTTAAAAATTAAAAAAAAATTAAAAAAACAACAACAACAAACAAACAGAAAAAACAAAAGAATTCAGCATGTTATAACAGGAGATGGTTGAATAAAACCTTTGTTAAGGGTTAAAGCAAAACCTTACAATATTTTTACACCAAAACCTACACAAAGGTTGATGTTGAGTCTCGTGATTGTTCTAGATCCAACTGGACCACTACACACACTGTCAGAATGTACTGGACGACTGACGAATCACTGAAGATAGCGTGTTAGGCAAATACTCTATTACTTTTAATCTTCAATCATTGCACATATCTCGTATATATAGTCACAACAATCATATATATAATTCAATCACAATAGAGTACAGATAATCCTTTAAAAAATCAGAATAATAATATATTACCTTCCAATCAATCAAACTAATCACACGAAGTACATCTATTTACACCAGCAAACCCCCCCCCCTTTTTTTATTTTCATATACCCTTCCCTACCCCCTCCGCCACCCCCAATCAACACGTGACCATCTCACGGCAATTCACTTCAACGTATAAACACACACACACATAGTGAACAGTTTTCATAAACGTTTAGCAACAGTTTTTCTCATACTCTTGACAGTCACTCAACAGAGAAGGGTTCTTACAAATCTTGTTATGCACCAACACGCAAGTGAAGGGGGAGAATGGGCCTTTCACTGGAGCGGTCAACGCCCTGTTGCACTAATCCGAAGTCGTAAACTTTGTAACTGAAGGGATGTTACAACTTTTTAGCGACGAGGGCCGTATTCCATAGAGCAAAAAATATGCTGGGGACTGATTAAGATAATAATAATTTTTTTTTAAAAACGTGAAAAACAAAGTTTTTGACAATAAATACTTTACATACGAGACATAACTAAAAGTATGTTCATTATAATACACATCGTTCAACAATTAAAAAAATCCAAAATTTTAGTTGCGTCTCATATATAAATGATTTATAGTAAAAAAAAATAATTTAAAAAAAACTACTACAGTCTGCCTGCTAAATTTCAGCTTGATTTGATCACGAGAAAAGGATAATAAAAACATGTTTAACTTAATGCGCACCGCGCGACAGACTAGCATAAACATTTACAGATCGGGAATATATTTAAAAAAAAAGTATGGTCAATATAATACGCACCGCGTGACAGGAAACTATTTAAAAAGGTTGTTCAATATAATACGCACCGCGACAGTCTAGCACAAAATTGTACATATTCCATAGAGATACATAGAGATAATCTAAAAATTCATTAATTTAATTACAGTACATTCGATCGATGTGAAATTTTGATAGATCATTTTTATCGTCACCACGAGTCTGCCTGCAAAATTTCAACTCACTAGCATACGTGGAAGGTGGGTTAAGAATTGATCCAAAGTTTTTGTGGCCAACAATCAAGCAATCAAACAAACAAACAACCAAGACGCCACAAGTTAATATAAAGGATTTAAAAATGGCAAGTTGAGACTGAGTTATAGGCTCATAAATCACGTCATTTTGTTTGTTTGTTTGTTTGTTTGTTTGTTTGTTTTTAATTTGTAAGTGTATTTTTTGTTTTAATTAAAAAAATTTTTTTGGGTGGGGAGACTTTATTATTATCATATTCCATCATTAGAAGTTTAGAAAAATACGACAAATAATGGAAAAGTTATTGAATAAATTTGTTTATTTAACACTACGTACCTTACAATAAATAAAATGTCTTGAAATATTGATAAAGTCGAAAAGTTTTGGGTGAAAAATTGTGATTGAAAAATAAATGTTTTGCAATTTTCAGTACAATAACGCCATATTCATTGCCTTTACCAAATTGTCAAAAATAAACAAAATTCGACATCACCTTTTGCCATCGGATGTCATTGAACTCCGTAACAGCACATAACTCTATACTCTTTATGCTTTAGTAATGAATACTCATGTTGCTAAACAATAAAATTTTCTGGATTTTTACCATCATTTGACATCTTCGTATTTTGTACTCAAAACATCTTATAGTTTTAAATTTGCTGATATATATATATATATATATATATATATATATATATTATGTCTTCGTTACAGAAACAATCCATGAGTCAGTTAATTATTTAAGATGAGGCCACGGGCTTAGGCGGGCTAGTTAAAATTGAAGCGAGTGCCGTATTTGCATTCTCATTTTCAGCCTCAGATGACCAGGAGATGTTAATAAACTTAAATAATATTGAGGAAATAGTGAACGTAAATGTAGACGAGACAGGCAGAAATAAACATTTAAAAAACGTTTAAATAAACAAAGGTACTGGTCCAGATGAATAGCCTGCAAGGTTATTCAAAGAACTAATATATGAACTTACCCAATCCTTTCAGTAGCTTTTAAGCCTTTCTAAACCATGGTAAAGTGCACCAGGATTAGAAATTAGCTAACGTAACTCCTCTCTTTTAAAAAAAAATGTGATAAATCTCACCCGGGTAATTATAGACATGTCTCACTTACTAGTATTACCTATAAATTACCAGAACTCATACTCATAAGATGTTAATTCTAACCTGGAAATACAATACACAGATAATCTATTACAAGTTAATACAACGCTCAGATAGGCATAGGGATAAAAATACTTTTCTTATTCCATGTGCAAAAACAAACACATGCAAATTCTCGTTCTTGCCGTCTGGAATACGAGACGTGGAATGGTTTGCCGGTTAAACCAACAAAACCAACACTCTTTCAACATTTAAAACTCTAATAAAAGTGCAAGAACAGACAAAAACCATGAATAATAAGAGTAGGACGCAGTTATCTTCTATATAGTAGGAGTATCTTTATAGGTAAGATAAGATCACGGAATTAGTCTACATTAAAGTTACAGTCCAGGTACATCACGGAGTGTGATTACGTTAAATTTACAATCCAGGTACATCACTGAGTGTGACTACATTAAAGTTACAGTCCAGGTACATCACGGAGTGTGACTACATTAAAGTTACAGCATGGGGGGCGCCATGAGCAAAATATTGGGTGGGCCAAGTTGGTAACACAAATTTGTTTCATTTGATACCCTTGCCTTAAATAAGGCATTGAACCCTAGGTCTCTTCCTATCTCTGTACCCATCCCTTTTTAATTTTTCCAGACCAATGTCTAACTTCCAAATTGTCAATAAACGCGGACTTACTTTACATGCTCCAACAAGACGCTTGTTGCCCATTTCACGACACCAGCTGCAAAGCAGAACTTTCCGTTGACGTGATATGCGCAGCCATGAATGACTGCTAAACCATTTTGCCTGCGGTTGCCGACAGCGTCCACTGTAATCACGAGCAGCCTCGCTTAACAACGTATCATCTGGACACTCAGTTT
>CALYLW010002712.1:0-33221 GCA_944989445.1 Ampullaceana balthica | reverse complement strand
TAAATAGAAGTAAAAAAAAGATTTTTAAAAACCACGTTTTTATAAGCGGACTAAAAAGAAGAAAATAATTTAAAACTTATTAGTTCAAGTACTTCGATTTAATATGACTAAAAACGTGGGGCGGGCGCTTATGAGGTTTAACATATGCGGTTCACTCATTCTCTCACTTATAGATCTCTCTTTTGCCTTCTACATTAGAAATCTTTAATTTTTATACCAAACACCCACCCCACGTTTTTAGTCATATTAAATCGAAGTACTTGAACTAATAAGTTTTAAATTATTTTCTTCTTTTTAGTCCGCTTATAAAAACGTGGTTTTTAAAAATCTTTTTTTTTACTTCTATTTATTTTATTCTTTTTAGTCCACTTCTAACAACCTGGTTTTTAAAAATATTTTTTTACCTCTATTTATTTTACCAAACACCTCACAAGCGCCCGCCCAACGTTTTAAAAACATTGTGATGTGGTCACGGGGCGAACTCACAGATGTCAACAAAAGCCGACGGTACAGATGCTTTTATATAGACTATAGATAAACTTAAAAGTTCAATAATTTAATAACGGTACATTTGATCAATCTGAAATTTTGATACAATGCATTGTCATCCAAGATCTATCTGTGGTAAAATTTTCAGATCTCTAGGACCAGCAGAAATGGTTCAATTTTACGTTGGCAGATTTGAAAAAATCTTGGACAATGCCTCACCAACGAAAGCGAGCTAATAAAAACGTAGTAATATAGATAAATTAAAAAGCTCAATAATTTAATAACGGTACATTCGATCGATCTGAAATTTTGATACAATGCATTGTCATCCAAGATCTATCTGTGGTAAAATTTTGAGACCTCTAGGACCATCAAAAGTGGTTTAATTTTACGTTGGCAGATTTGAAAAATTGTGGACAGACAAACCACCAACAAACAAACAATGCCACAGGAAGAAAGCTAGTTAATTAAAATGTGGTTAATAATATCGGGAACTTCAATCAATGGGCATTAGTTAATCAGTTATATTGCATAAAAAAGTGAACAAATGAGTCTGTGTAATGATAACAAATGTACCCTTGAAATTGCGGGGAATATGCAAAAAAGTTCAAATAATAGTCCACATAATATAATGTTATTATTGAAGTTATTATCTTCACAATAGATAATCTGTTATGTATTGAAATAAATCAACAAATCGAGTGTAAGCTTATTGACTGTGGAGACGCGAACATAAGCAGCGTCAAAATTTTAGCTCGATAGCAGAAGTAGAATTGCATCATCGGAAGATATCCTGCCATCTAGTTCAAATTTCTATTGTTTGACCAATGAGCTTGGAAAGGCCATGTCTCATCTACTCAGGAAGTTTAAAAAATCGCCCTGAAACTGAGGGATAACTTCGTACCGAAAGGGTGAGATCGATGATTTCTTTGATTGTGTAAAAACAAAGACTTTATTTAAGGTGACCAGATTTTCCGGAGCGCAAAGCGGGACAGGGTCACGCGTCCCCTAGACTTTTTGGGGGGACCCCCCCCCCTCGACGGGAACGTTAAACGTTTTTGTGAAAAATGACTGTATAGCACTCTTTCCGGTCTTTCCTGAAGAGCAAATACCAGTTAGAAAATTAACAGTTTGTAACCTCATACGGTAACGGTATATACCTTATTGCTTGAATGTGCTCATCCAGCGCGGATGCCTGATGTTTTAATTACACGCAGACGATGGACCCCCCCTGATCTGGTGCAGACCTAGTTTCATTCTCTGTAGGTGCTCCATACACATATTTCATTGACGAATGAATGCTTCTGAGAAGTTTTGGTTCTTGTAGAAGCGTGTCATACACTTTATCACAAGAATTAGAGGAACTCTGGTGAAACTCAAAATTGCACTTCACCATTAACATTGCTTCTAGTGTTTCCACTTTTAATTGTGTTTTTTCAGTTGTCCATATAACATTCATAGCAGAGAAAACTCTTTCAGTGACAGCGTTTGTTCCTCGGAGACACAAAACAAACTCTACAATTTTCTGAATTTGCGCACATGGTAGATCTTTATTCTTGAAATGATGGAAGATTTCAACCCATCGACAGTCAACACTAGTCTGCTTACAAATCCAATCTGCAATTTTTTCTGGTGAAGCAAATCGGCTAACGTAGCTAACTTCGTCAAACAACTGCATGGTTATCATCGATGTCAACATTCCGAATCTTTTGTCCAAAAAGTTGCAGACTCTCCTGTACTTTTCCCCATGATGTTGTCTCTTTTAACGCAACCCAACTAAATGCATTCAGACATTCGAATTGCTCAACCCTCTGTTTCAAATATTCAGCACAGTTGTAAAAATTTACAACGGTTCTTGTAATGTCGGTTTGCTCACCATTCCTTCCTCTTCTAATTGAGTAATCCGCATACGTACTTCATTGGGCAAAAAGTTTTTAGAGCTTCTCTCGGTGCATTTGTGTATTAAATCATCCAGTGCAGAAGAGGCTTCCAATGCTGTTACATTCTGTGCCTCTATGCGCAGAATTGTCGCATGAAACACTGCAGCAATATTGTGTACGAAATAGAGCCACAATTCAGCACTGTTATTTTCAAAGAAGTTGCGGATGAGAGTGGGGCACTTCTCTTCTGACAAGAAATAAGACTTCAGTGCAGGAAACAATTTTAAGACTCTCTCCACTGCAGGCATCAGTGATAACCATCTAGTTTTCCCATATCCTAAAATGCGCTGGTATTCTACACAGGCAAATTCGCAAAATTCTTTGAATGACTCTACACGAACAGTGTAGATGTAGAAGTAATATTAGATTTTCATAATAACTGCTTCCACGTGATTCATTTTTGCGTAAAAATATTATTTGTAAAGAAAATAATTTTAAAAAGTCTCGTTCACAGAAAAAGCGGGACAAACGGGCGTCCCGCACGGACAAGTGAGGGTCGGCGGGACATGAGGTCTGAAATCGGGACTGTCCCGCCTAAATCGGGACGTCTGGTCACCTTACTTTATTAAACGGGCAAATGTTGTGGATGGGATCGATTACACAACAAAGACTTTATTAAACGGGCAAATGTTGTGGATGGGATCGATTACATAACAAAGACTTTATTAAACGGGCAAATGTTGTGGAGGGGACCGATTACAAAACTAGGATCAGGGACATTAGAGCATGTTGAAAAATTGCTTTTGATCAGGTTAACAGGAAAAAAAAATACGTATAAAGGGCCGTCTTTAAAGTACGTCACGCTCCAGAGGGGGGAGGGGGGAGTTAAAAATTGTCAAAAATAGCGTGACATACTGTATGGACGGCCCCTAAGTTCTTTTTACTGTGTATTTAAGTATTAAGCAGTGTTTAAATTATTTTGTACAACCACGTCAATAAATTTATAATATGTAAACAGGGCCGGTCTTATCAATTGCGGGGCCCTATGCGGCTTAGTATGCGAAATGGGATTGCGCGGGGCCCAGTCTGGGTAGGGATAAGGAATTAATAAGGATAATTAATAATAAGAGAAAATTAAGATAGGCGGGGCCTATGAAAGTGCGGGGCCTACTGCGGCCGCATAGGTTGCAGTGGCCTAAGACTGGCGCTGTATGTAATTAACAATCTGATTTTTTTCCATGGGAACGGATTAATCCTTTTCACTCTATTTCTTAAAGAAAAAAATACGTTTGGTTTACGTCCGATTTGGTGTACGTCCAAAAGTCTAGAACGGATTGTGGACGTAAACAGAGGCTCCACTGTAATTTCAATTTCGAAAATAAAAATTCACCCTTGTACCATCTTAAATGTTACATCGGGGGAGAGGCGTAGCGTGGGAGAGGCGTAGCATGGGTTTCTGCCGACAAAGATGCTAAGTTTTCCAACCAAATTCACCCACAAAATATGAACACTTAAAAAAACTTGTGGTAGAAGTAAAAATTGAAGAGCTTTCCTTTCCTTCTTTTTTTTTATATCTAAACTTGAAGTTTTCTCCTTCTCTTCCTGGGAAATTATTAGATGGCACTGTCAATATAATTATGTTATCAGTCATTTAATGCTCACTAGCTTAAATAGCTATATTGATAATTTAACTAGCTCCTATCACTAACTGCCTCCTATCACTAACTACCTCCTATCACTAACTACCTCCTATTACTAACTACCTCCTATCACTAACTACCTCCTATCACTAACTGCCTCCTATCACTAACTACCTCCTATCACTAACTGCCTCCTATTACTAACTACCTCCTATTACTAACTACCTCCTATTACTAACTACCTCCTATTACTAACTACCTCCTATCACTAACTACCTCATATCACTAACTGCCTCCTATCACTAACTACCTCCTATCACTAACTACCTCCTATCACTAACTGCCTCCTATCACTAACTGCCTCCTATTACTAACTACCTCCTATCACTAACTACCTCCTATTACTAACTACCTCCTATTACTAACTGCCTCCTTTCACTAACTGCCTCCTATCACTAACTACCTCCTATCACTAACTGCCTCCTATCACTAACTACCTCCTATTACTAACTACCTCCTATTACTAACTGCCTCCTATTACTAACTACCTCCTATCACTAACTACCTCCTATTACTAACTACCTCCTATTACTAACTACCTCCTATCACTAACTACCTCCTATTACTAACTACCTCCTATTACTAACTACCTCCTATCACTAACTACCTCCTATTACTAACTACCTCCTATTACTAACTACCTCCTATTACTCACTGCCTCCTATTACTAACTACCTCCTATCACTAACTACCTCCTATCACTAACTACCTCCTATCACTAACTGCCTCATATCACTAACTGCCTCCTATTACTAACTACCTCCTATCACTAACTGCCTCCTATCACTAACTACCTCCTATTACTAACTACCTCCTATTACTAACTGCCTCCTATTACTAACTACCTCCTATCACTAACTGCCTGCTATCACTAACTACCTCCTATCACTAACTGCCTCCTATCACTAACTGCCTCCTATTACTAACTACCTCCTATCACTAACTGCCTCCTATTACTAACTGCCTCCTATCACTAACTGCCTCCTATTACTAACTGCCTCCTATTACTAACTACCTCCTATTACTAACTACCTCCTATTACCAACTACCTCCTATCACTAACTACCTCCTATCACTAACTACCTCCTATTACCAACTACCTCCTATCACTAACTACCTCCTATCACTAACTACCTCCTATCACTAACTACCTCCTATTACTAACTACCTCCTATTACTAACTACCTCCTATCACTAACTACCTCCTATTACTAACTACCTCCTATTACTAACTACCTCCTATCACTAACTACCTCCTATTACTAACTACCTCCTATTACTAACTACCTCCTATTACTCACTGCCTCCTATTACTAACTACCTCCTATCACTAACTACCTCCTATCACTAACTACCTCCTATCACTAACTGCCTCATATCACTAACTGCCTCCTATTACTAACTACCTCCTATCACTAACTGCCTCCTATCACTAACTACCTCCTATTACTAACTACCTCCTATTACTAACTGCCTCCTATTACTAACTACCTCCTATCACTAACTGCCTGCTATCACTAACTACCTCCTATCACTAACTGCCTCCTATCACTAACTGCCTCCTATTACTAACTACCTCCTATCACTAACTGCCTCCTATTACTAACTGCCTCCTATCACTAACTGCCTCCTATTACTAACTGCCTCCTATTACTAACTACCTCCTATTACTAACTACCTCCTATTACCAACTACCTCCTATCACTAACTACCTCCTATCACTAACTACCTCCTATTACCAACTACCTCCTATCACTAACTACCTCCTATCACTAACTACCTCCTATTACTAACTACCTCCTATTACCAACTACCTCCTATCACTAACTACCTCCTATCACTAACAAACTCCTATTACTAACTACCTCCTATTACCAACTACCTCCTATCACTAACTACCTCCTATTACTAACTACCTCCTATTACCAACTACCTCCTATCACTAACTATCTCTTTTGACTAATAAATCTTCATTGGTATCAGTAAAACCAGACACTTGAATTATATATATATTAGTACTCTGTACACACAACCAACTACAGAGTCAGATAGCGATGAAAATGAGTGGCTGGAAAATTGGAATTATTGTCTGTACTTGTGTCCATTTTGCTTTATGCGCATATAAGCCGACCCCATGATTTCAACATTGTATTTTATAGTTCTAATTCGGCTTATGTGCGAGTATATACTGTAACCCTTCACCCTTTACCTGTGCGACCAATGATCAAGTCATTAGAAAGAGACAATTTTCCTCACTACAGGAGAACAGCCCAAACACCCTATAAAATGAAGCCAAGATGCTTAAACTAGCTGCAGCTAAAGATTCTCTTTTTAAAATGACAAAAAATCAATGGTGTTAGCCCTTCTAGAGTTTTGGTCACTCCAGTTCAGTTGACTGCCGGGCAGAACCGGGTACTAGAAGCTGTATTTTAATCAAATATTATTTATCAATAACACATAGGTACTGAGTACTTTAATTTCTTTAAAAAGAATACTTAACTAGCTGCCAAGGCACTGTTGCTGGTATTCTACAATAAACACAAAGTAGCAGTCTACAATAAACTGGTGGTAGGTTTTTAATTTAGAGAAAGATGGTGTCCCGGCAACTCAGCTGTGCACTTACAAGGCGGATCGTGCTGCTACAGCTCGTCAGACTGTGTTGCCCGAGGAACCCTTCTTTTTGTACCTTCTCATCAGGGGCGGATTAAGACTGCACGGGGCCCCTGGCTGCAATTAAAGCTGGGGCCCGGTCCAGCCAGCGTCCATTTCAATGAAATGATTACTAGCAGCTAATATAAGATTGTAATTTGTAAGGCAGTTTGTAATAAGACCCAAAAAAAAGTCGAAGTCAATTTAATTATTATAAAGTTACATGAATCCAAAATTAATTAAAATATTTATTATTATTTCTTGCAAACCAGAACTTTCGTTTGCGAACTTTTCTCATGGCGAAGTCATCAATCAAGTCAATAAAGCTAAGTGAGCTTACAATTTCCTTTTCAATGCTCATTAGAGAGAGCATACTCCGTCTTTATTGTCTCATTCAACTTCTAACTTCATTTTAAAAATTCTTTTCAACTTTGAAAATGATCGCTCTCCGTTGCAGTTTGATGTCATCATTGAGAGATAGATGCGAATTGCGATGTGTACATTTGGAAAGGACAGTGTAAAATTTTGCTCATTCAAAAAAAACACATCTTTAGCTTTGTGCATGTGTTTTGAGTTTCGCAGTGTGCTACTTCCTGTTCCTGACCCTAAGCCTGGTGCTGGACTAAGATTTTTTTTTAAAGAGTTCTGAAAATTGGATTAATTCCGGAAGAAAGTAGTCTTCGAAATCACTTGAATATTCTTTCATAAACTTGGCTGCTGATCATCGGATTGCGTCATTTCTGAGCTCAGATAGGTTTTTTAAAAAGCCACATTTCTCATGGATGTATTTTTTATGCGTCTAAACGACGTTGTAGAGCTGACGACAGTTTGTCAATGATTACCAGAAATACCTTAACCTTGAATTTTTGTCTCGGTGAAAACACTGCTGTGGCTTATGGTTCTTTATCAAACTGACACTTTCTCTTTTTTGATTGTTTAAACTCGTTCTCCACGGACTTCAGAACACTGTCTTTTAACAAACACAAGGAGAGATTTCAATAAATGCATGGCTTAATTCAAAGGTAGTTGCCACTTTTGAAGGGATACATTCGTTTTCTGAAATCTTTCTAAAATTGTGTCCCAAATTTCAAATACAATAGCCACTTCCAGTTTTTCAAGTTCCCTCCGAAATCCTTCTGCTTCAAGTCGACTGTCAGGCTGCTAATTTTCATCAGTTGCTAATTTTTCAGGACTGCAATATTCTCATGATGTGATTTAATAACACCTTAATAGATCACCATATCGGGCTGACCATCTTGTGCCAGACAAGGCTTTGTTTACAGGTAACCCTTTCAGGTGTTTTTGAAGTCCCTGCCAATGATGAGTAGATGCAAGAAGCCAGGTCTAAAGATTTTGCAGAAGGCAAAAAAAAATAATCTGGCGGCACCAGGACAACCTCCTGCTGTACTTTTCCCAGCCAAGGGAATGAACTGTGGATGGATCATAATAAGAACACTGCACTTCTTACGAAAGATAGCCTGGACTCTGATATACTTCCCACTCATATTTGCAGCCTTGTCGTTTGATTTTTCACGGCAATGTTGAATTTAAATGTCGTTTTCATCCCAAAAAATTAAGAATAATTTGGAAATTTCTGATTCGGTATGGGAATACATTGGTATGATTAGTATGAACTTGATGAATCGCTCAACAGGGCCAGATTGTGCAACATATCTGGTGATCAATGTCAACTGGTCCACATGCATAATATCTGGCATAGAGTCTACAGATATCGAGAAGTACTCAGCAGATTTTATTCCAGCAACAATAATAGACAATACCTTTTGACCCATCTGTTCAATCAGCTCTTTACAGATTGTTGAGAAAATACAAGACGTGTTTCCACGATGGCAGATACGTTTAGCAAGAAATGTGTCAATCTGACTCAGTAGTTCCAGTATTCCAAGGTAGTTACCATTGCTCGGTGAGCCTAACAGCTCATTTTAGCCACGGAATGCAAGGCAACGAATACAAAGAAATTGTATAACAATTACTATCATTATAAGAACTTTTTTTTCCAATTTTGGATTTCACTTTAAAATCGCTTGGAAAGATTAGAGTCGATTTGAATGGATGATTTATCGACCACTTAAATCTGCCATTTCATCAAGATGTTGCTTAGGGTTTTCATGACTCGAAAGCATTTCATGAGCATGCGTCCAATCACTGAAGCCATTTTTAAACATGCTCACTGTCTGGACATCAATTTGCATACAAAACAATAAACAAATCCACTAGTGTTTGAATATCATAACCAATTTCTGTCAAACCGATCCCCTGTTCGCGCATGAACACGTGTAAACAATGTTAAAGTACAATAACGGCATTGTGACTTCTTTTCCTACTGTATACATGATTGTTTACAGCCGTCATCCTATGTTGCCTTACTTAGGTTTCCTCTTTCCTGCATAATAGTTTTTAGATATTATTACAAACGATGACGATTTCCCTTCGACACCTTCTCGTGATAAATAGATCATATTTTAAAAATTTATTTATACCTTCAGGGATTCATCCAAACATTTGCCCACCTTTATTATACAATATAATAAGTTTAGGGGACCTTAAATCATTGCCCCCCCCCCTCACTCTTAATCCGCCATAGCTTCTCATGATACTTTTATGTGTGCTGTCCTTGCAGATTAAAAGGAACGTTGCTAGGCACTATAACATTATATCGAGAAACATGATTCACAAACTTAGAGCTCTTCTGTATAGAAGGGGCGTCTGTAACAGATAAGAGGTGGCTATAATTCCAATAGTCCTCGCAGGGGCGTAGATTATTTTTTTGTGTGTGCGCCCGAGAACAAATTGTAAAAGAAGCGCCCGACCCCGTGAATAACATTTTACTGATGTAGAAAAAACGATTAACATCTTAATGTAGAATTTGCGTTAATACCAGAAGCAATAACAATCCTTCGTTTCTCTTCTTTGCATTTTGGAAGAGATGTGCGGTGGTTATATTTGTTTACCTATGACGTGCGTTTCTCTAGCGTTCGCCGCGTGTTGAAACTTCTCTTTTAACCAGTGGCGTAGCTAGGAATTTGGGGGGGGGGCTTGGCCTCTTAGGGGGGGGATGCGCCTCTTGGGGGGGGGCTGCATACATTGCGGAGGCGTAATATTTAATTAAAAAAATTTTGGACGCTCTTTTGGGGGCCCCCAAAGGGACTTTCGAATTGAGACCCCCTCCCCCTCCCTTAGATACGCCACTGCTTTTTAACTCAAGCGGGAGCTTGTGCGTTTGAAGTTAGAAGCCAATCTATACACCGTATATACTCGTTCTATAGCCGGTTCGTTCATAAGCCGACCCCTCCCCCCACACACTTTTGGAAGAGAAAAGTGTTAAAAGAGTATAACCCGCTTGCAAGCCGACCCCCCAAAAATAATAGACAGCTTAAACAAAATGGTACACATTTTTTTAAAACTACAAGCTAAATCGGTCGTTGTGATTGTTTTCTTTGTACTGCCTATCTTTTTCTTCGTGCTCTTTGTTAGGCAAGAGTTACCGGTATTTAAAAAAAAATAATTTGGTAAACAGTGACGAAAGCGCGTACATTAAAATTCGTTGTTGAAAATAAAATATGTAAAACAACTTATTAAAACGTTCACAAAAATAAATAAAATGATTAAATAAGGTAAGTGCAGGTGTTAAATAATATATTATAGCTCTGGTAGAGCAGTCTAATCTTGTAGAATGTAGAAAAGAACCTCGATGATCTACAATAAAACACCTATATTCAATATCCATGCAGAAATACGTTGATGACCCGCTCGTAAGCTGATCCCCCAAGTTTTCCCCCTAGATTTTGTCCAAAAAGGTCGGCTTGCGATCGAGTATATACGGTATATAAAAATTAAAGTATGTCTGTGTGTGTGTGTGCTTGTCCTTTATAGCTGACTAAACCATTCATCCGATCGTCATGAAAATCTTTGAGACTGTTAAGTACGCTCCAGGGATGGTAACTGGCAACTCTTTTTCCACAATGTAATACTTACGGGCGTCGAGCCCATTACGTCACTTTTTGCTTATATAAGCTATATAAACATTAGTTTAAGCATTAGCTACTAGGTAAATTGATGGATCTTAACCAAACGTTGTATATAAAAACTTGATAGCCAATATTAACATACTTTAGGGCACTGAACTCCTAATGAGCATTCTTTCAGAACTGGGGGCCCAAAATGCCTTTTTTCTTAAACGTTTAAGATTTTATTCCTCATTCAATTATTAACGATCTTGAAAAATTAATGATAAATGTATCCATTATTGTCCATATTGAAATCAACAGGTGTTTTGAACTTTTTAACTTGCCCTTAATGCAGGGGTTCCCAACCAGTGGTGCATGCACCCCCAAGGGGTGCATGAGCAGGTTCCAGGGGGTGCATGAACCATTCGGAGCGGAAAAAAATTAATAGAGGAAGAAAAAAAAATAGGGAAAAAAAGAAAGAAAAACTGATAATCTGAAAATGTAAACCATAAGCAAGACATGCCGCGTTAAAGGGCGCCCATATACAACCTTCCCCCCCCCCGATACTCGTTCGCGCATCGTTCTGCGCATATCGAAAATTGACGGAAAAACTTTTTCGCAAAATGAACGGTTCGCTCTACGTGTTCCTCGGAGTTTCGTGTTTTACGTCACAGTTTTCTAAAAAATAATTTAATTCTGTCATCAAATATGTCAAATATATGTCTTCCGGTACCTTCTAACTGTTTTGAGAGGATGTAACCGTTGGTTTTTTGTCCTTCACTTTTATTGCTCGGTACGCTGCATTAAAAACGTTAATTGTTAGCCAATATTCGTCAATGAAACCTAAAATCTTGAGTTGAGCATCCAATTCCGGTCATTAAAAACATCAACCCGTCAGTTAAAAATTTGACTGTGACTGGTTCGACTGTCATCACACCCTCAAAATCGTTAATAAATAATTTAAAAAAAGAGAGAGAGATGGAACACAAAAGCCTCAGTGCTTCCTCCGTGGAAAAATCCTGCGCAATGACAACATGAAGCCTGTTAGACTCCGAGAGCACTTGGAGAATGTCCATCCATCCAATTCCAAGGACAGTGTTGAGGTCTTCAAGCAGAAGTGAGCTCGCTTCTTGACCTCAGGTACCTTGCCCAAGCTTGGATTTTCTTTGTCACAGAAACCTGCACTGGAGGCATCATTTAAAGTTGCATATCTTATTGCAAATAATCAGAAGCCCCATACCATTGGAGAATTTTGGTAAAGCCTTGTGCTCTGGAGATGGTGGAACTGATGTGTGGTCACCAGCAGAGGAAGCAGGTTGAGAAAGTTCTTTTGTCCAATGACACTATTCATTCCAGTATTAGTGACATCGCTGCAGACATTCTGGATCAAGTCTTGTGCGAGATGAGAAGCAGTCCTTTTCCATTTAGCATGCAGCTGGATGAATCCACTGATGTAGCACAATGCAGTCAGATTCTTGTATTTCTGAGATATGTTCTCAGTGGATTGCTGAAGGAGAAATTTCTCTTTTGTAAGCCACTCTTAGCTACTACCAAAGCTGCAGCTAGTCAGGGCATTCTTCGCTGAAAACCAGTTTGACTGGACTTCAAGAATTTCTTCAATTAGCACAGGTGGTGCTCCCTCCATGCTCTGTAATAAGTCAGGATTTTCAGCACTGGTAAAGAAAGAAGTTCCAGATATTGTCACTACACACTGTATCCTTCATCGCCAGGCACTGGCATTCAAAACTCTACCTCCAACCTTGAAGTCAGTTCTTTCTACTGCAGTCCAAGTTGTAAATTTTATCTGCTCACATGCCTTGAACCAATGCCTCTTCAAGTTGTTCTGTCAGGAGTTGGGCTCTGAGCCTGAAGTTCTACTCTACCACACTGAGGTGCGCTGGTTGTCCAGGGGACGGATACTTACTCGGTTAGTAGAACTGAGAGTGGAGCTTGCCATTTTCTTGTGAGAAAAAGAGAGTGACCCTGCTGACAAGTTTGACTGTCCAAATTTCATTCATTACTTGGCATACCTGGCTGACATCTTCACCATCTTGAATGAGTTAACACATCTCTCCAAGGACCTGCTGTGACTGTACTGGATGCTACTGAGAGAGTGCAAGCTTTCCTTAACAAAGTGCCACTATTCCAACGACGACTAGAAAATTCCAACTTGGCCAACTGTCCACTCTTGGATGAAGTTGTAATATCTGGTGCAGGAGGAAGCACTGAGGATCACTGCCTGACAACATCAAAGGGGAAATTTCAGAGCACCTTTCAACATTGCAAATGTCCTTTGATGGGCATTTCTGTCAAGAAATTGCTAGGAAAGACATTTGGATTCGCAATACTTTTCTCTGTGACTCGGACAACATTGATGACAGTGACCTTGCTAAAGATGACCTGATTGATTTGAGAACTAGAGAAGTACTGAGGAGTGCCTTCAGTTGCAATACCTTGATTGAATTTTGGTGCGCCCAGCTAGATTCCTACACAAAACTAGCCAAGAGGGTAGTACTGACTCTCCTTCCATTTGCCACAACCTATCTCTGCGAAGCAGGGTTCTCCACACCTTTGACGATTAAAACCAAGGAAAGGAATGCAGAGGATGACATGAGAACTGCTTTGTCCAAAGCAGTCCCCAGATATAAATCGCTGATTGATCATAAGAAGCAGCAGATATCTCACTAAATTCCCTGTTGCCTATGGTCAAAACTGTTGTGTTCCTAAAATACACATAGTTTAATATGCATTTTCTGCAAGTTTCACGAGGGGGTGCATGAACTTTTTTGGGGCATCTGAAGGGGTGCATGGACCCAAAAAGGTTAGGAACCACTGCCTTAATGGGTCCTAGGGCCATTAATATTGTTTTTGCTTAAATGAGCTATATAAAATTAGTTTATGCGTTAGCTACTGAGTAAATGAATGGATCTTAACCAAACTTTGTATACAAAAACTTGGTAGCCGATATTAAAGTAATTAAGGGCACTGAACTTCTAATGTCAATTTCTTCGGGGCCGGGGGTCCCAAATGTCTTTTTCTAGGGCTGTTAAGGATTAATTTAAATTTAATCGTTAACTTTTGAAAAATTAACGATTAATTAATCGTTAATTTCGATTAAAGCCAACATTTGAAATTTATGGTGTCATAAGTAACATTTATTGAACGTACTAGTCGACAATCGAAATACCACTGGAATGTCTTCTTTATATGACATATTTTAACAAACAACGCAAACAGACAAGTGTATTTGACATTATTTGGTTCAAGTGTTGAGCGGTTCTTATTGACAATATAGCCCGCTGAGCTGAACAATCGTTCACATAGCTTTATATTGTCTCAGCTGAAGTTTCTGATACTGTAGGGCAGGGGTTCCCAAAATATTGGTAGGTTGGCGGGCACCATCTACTTTTAATCGACAAACTCCTTCCATGTCTTCTCATTTTCCCATAATTTATTTTCTTATATTCATAATTTATTGTTAAATAAATTAAATAATAATAAAATATGTTTCAAAAAATTATTATTCAAATTGCATAGAGGTAAATGTAAAAGCCTGATTGCAGTATCACCCCCATTACTTTATACACACAGAGAAATGTATTTACAAAACGTAAACAAAGTAAACAAAAACATAAATACAAAGAAAAAATGTTATTTAAAAAAAAAGATAATATCAATATGTCAATGTGATCTTTGGCAGTGCATACCATTGGCCAGTGCCTCATAATTAGGAGAGTATGACGATAATCCTGTTAGCAAACAATCATAAAGATTCTTATCGGTGAGCCGAGATCTATATCTTGATTTTATTAAGTTCATGTTTGAAAACAATGATTCGCATACATATGTTGAACCGAAAAATGATTCAATTTTATTTGCCGTTTTTTTTTAAAAATGGGAACTTTTCTCTGTCCACTGTATTCCAAAAGTCCTCTGATATGAAAGATTTTAGCAAAATATCATTCTTAAGCTCCATAATTTCTAACTCTAGTTCTTCTGTCTTACCTTGAACAAAATGTGCAATACATGCAGCCATTTCAATTACATTTATTTGGCAAGTAAAAGGATTGATACAGAAGGAAACAATTGGCTCGATATGTGTAAACTGAAAAAATCTCTCTTCCAACTGTTTTTTTAACACTTGAATATGCGTAATAAATAATGACCCGTTTAATTCATTGTTACCTAGAATTTTCTTCATATGTGGCAAATGCACGAGAGAATTGATTTGAGATGTGATATCAAAAAATCCAATTTAGCTTTAAATGACTTTACAGAGCTTATCATATCAGATATGTTTTTGTCTTTCCCCTGCTACTCCAAGTTTAAAGAATTCAATTTTTCCATGATGTCTGTGAAAAATCCCAAATCAATCAGCCAGCTAGTTCATAATAATTTTTATCCTTTATAAATGTTTTTATTTCTTCAATTAAACTCACAAATCTTGTAAGAACATTTCCTTTACTGAGCCAACGTACTTCAGTATGCAGAATAAGATCATGTTCTTTAGCTTTAGTATCGTATAACAGGGCCTTGAAAAGTCGGTGCTGCAAAGGAGCTGCTCGAATAGAATTGATTATTTTTGTAACTATTTTCATAACGTGTTCAAATGGCAATATTTTACAACACAGAGCTTCCTGATGGATAATACAGTGGTAGGACATACATTTTGAAAATGATTCATCCTTCTTGCAGAGTGCAATAAATCCTTTGTTTTTACCTACCATTTCTGGTGCCCCATCGGTAGTTATCACAGACAACTTGTGTAAATGCATATTTATTGACTTGGCGTATGTTCTAAATATATTATAAATATCCTCATCCCTTGTCTGTCCTTCATAGATAATATTTGTAACATATCCTCTTTTACTGTGAAACTACTAAATACCATTCTCACCATAACTGCTAACTGTGCGGTGTCTGATATATCTGTTAACTCGTCAAATTGTACCGAGAACCAGTCACATATTTCTAAGTCAGTATTTAACTGAGTTTGTATGTCTGCTGAAATTGCATGTATTATTCTAACGACGGTGTTATTTGACAACTGTAAATCTTGTATTGCTGGGAAAATCTCACGTTTCTTAGAAAATCCATCAAATTTTTTTTCTCTCTGTCGAATAGTGGCGGGCACATACGAATCGTTCCGCGGGCACAGGGTTGGGAACCTCTGCTGTAGGGGTTTGCAGGAGATATGTAAGCGAAGTTTTAGAACCATGGTAGCAATGTTCCCTTTAAGCAGCGTGGCAGCGCAGATATTTCACCGACGCCACGCAGGAGTTTAGAATCACCGCGCAGCAAATTTTTAAAAATATTTCACAAAAAATGGACGTTGTGCAACTTTGCACACGAGTTGTTGTTTTTAAATCCTTTATATTAACTCGTCGTTTCTGCGGCCGACCGACCGACCGACAGACCGACCGCCCTTGTCGCCAAAACTTTTGATCGATTTTTAACCCACTTGCTCGCAAGATAGCGAGCTGAAATTTTGCAGGCAGTTTTGTACCGATGATAAAAACAATGTATCAAAATTTCAGATCGATCGCATGTACCGTAATTAAATTATTGATTTTTTAGATTATTTTATTTATTCCTATGTATCATGCTATTTTTTGAGATAGAGCGTCGCGGTGCGTATCATATTGAACAACCTTTCTGTCGCGCAATAAGGTGCGTATTTTATTGACAGCACTTTTTATAAACATATTCCTGATCGGTGCGCATTATATTAAACACGTTTTACGACACAGCTGCAATGTTGTATTTTTGGATGTTCTTGCGCTGCGTGTTATAATGAACATTCTTTTAGTTACGTCTCATGCGTAAAGGATTTATAGTCAAAAACTTGGTTTTTTACGGGTTGTTTTTATTTTTTAACTTCGCAAACGGACCAACGAAGCTTAGACTTAGAGGGAAAATTGCATGGTAGGCAAACGATTTCTCTCAATGGAAACAATAACCTTTAATAACATTTTGAACATTCACGTCAGTCAATATTAAAACCAAAATGTTCGTGTAATCTTACGGAAATTAGTTTATATTTATCGGCTGAAATGTTTTACTTTTTGACTTCCAGTACATTTATAAGTGATGGGTCGATTAATAGTTAACAAATTTTAATCGTTAATTACCGCAGCTATACTTTTTGGGTATATTTTTAAGATAGTTTTCCCATTCACTTTTTAACGATCTTGAGAAATATATCCATGATGAAACTGAATTAAAATGAGCAAGTTTTTAAAATTGATATCTTGCAAAAAATGGGCCCGGGGCCCCTTAATGTCGTTTATGTTCACTATATTAGCTTATAAAATTAGTTTAAGCGTTTGATAATGAGAAAATTACTGAATTTTGACCATACAGTATCTAAAAACTTAAGAGACTATATTAAATTACTTTAGGGCACTATAGTGTCCTATAAAACTCCTAATGTCCATTCCCTTGGAACTGGGAGCCCCAAATGTCTTTTTTACTGAACATTAATAATTGTATTCCCCATTCAATTTTACACGATATTGAGAAATATAGCTTCAGTACAATGGCCAAAAAAATATAAAAAATTGTCACTCATTTTTGGGCTGGGGCCCTTAACATCGTTTCTTCTTTTGTAAGCTGAGAATTTTTTAATTATTAATTTATCCGTTTGTTATGAAACTTGGATTTTTTTTTGCACACGTCCGTGAACTTTTCTGGCATAATTATTTTAAAATCATACCAAATTGGTTTCTTTAAATGTATTCATTTTTACTGAGATCGTTTCAACGCACGACGGGTCTGCTAGTGATATAAATAAAAGCCAACAGTACAGATAAATTAATTTTTTTACGGAACATGTTCACCCAAGTGTCTGATGCTGTCGATTCTATCTAGAATCTAGAATACACATATTCTAAGTGAATAAATAGCTGTAAAATAAAAATTCGCGTTAGACATAGTACCACTCAATCTTACCTTTAAGCTGCGCGGCTGCGAAGATATCTGACCTGCGCTAGGCAGCAGTTTAGAATTATCGCGCAACATACTTGGTAATTTAATTTATTGAACAAAAATGGGTGACGTGTAAGTTTGTACCTTAGAGGGAACTTTGGTGCCACTAGTTCAATCAGGCAAAGTTAATGGAACTAATTTTAAAAAATCTCAATTCTCCGCTTTCACCCAAAAAAAAATATATATATATTTTTTTTTAAATTGATAAATAAATAAATACATAAAATAAATTAACACAATCTCTTTTTTTATTTTAAATATGTGTATGCTTGACCCTAAGCAAAAAATATTGTTGCTGATAAATCATAGATCTCAGAGTCCACAGTGAATCTGGAGTACACAGTGTCAAGCTCCTGGACATCTGCTGTGACGTCACCTGTCCCCGAAGCCAAGGGCAGGGAAGCTCTTGTGTAATCTCGCCCAACGAATATCATCACTTCCGGCGGGGAGGCAGTAATTTTAAGATGGCGGACTCCATGCGGTATGTTGATCCTGAACAGAGGATTTCTCAGCGGTGACACTTGCATGCGTGTTTGTGTCACATTCTCTCGAAGTTCAGCTGTTACAAGCCTGCAGAGCCACACATAATGATAAAGCTTAAAAATAATACACAAGATATTATAGTAGCTTTTATTATCATTGTTAATATCATTAGGATTAGGCTTAGGAAAGTTATTTTTATAAGTATCTATATTTACATTAAATCATAATTAAAGTTAACATCACAAGTATATAGTTCTGCATATTAAAATTAGTTAGTAAGCTATAGATCTACGCCTTTTGAAGAGGCCGAATATAGTCTTTAAAAAAGTTTTTACACTTTGATGTTTATATAATATGAAACTACCACCATAATATATATATATATATATTTAATTTTGAGCCCATGTGACAAAATTGTGAAAAAAGCAAGACGAGAAGTATTAAAATCACAAATTTTCTGTATCTGGAAATTTTACTCAGCTTATGCGTCCTTTGATTCAACCAATCTCATAGTTCAGCAATTTCTGAAAACCTTGCTTATAATTAAATAGGAGAACACTATTCTATGTTTTTAGTTTTATTGTCTAAAATAGTACAACGAGAAAAGGCTGAAAATCTCTGCAGTTTATAGAAAAGATTTTTAAAAAGCCCATACTTCCTTAAATACAATGGAAGAAATAGCTTCATATAACTATATTTTTCAGTGTGGATGCAATAGTATTTTCATAAACAACAACACAAATAAAAGACAGAAGAGTTGGACAACGAAATTCTATCATTCTTTTACAACACATATTGTTTACAGAACTAATAAAATGCAGTATTTCTTACTGTGAGATATCTCTACATTCTGACAGAGTTATCCCGACAAATCTGAAGCATCCGGCGACAACATCCATATCATAACCCGCATCATAGGCTCCCCTGAGTGTACCACACGCGCCACTCTCAAAGTTGGTCGTTTCCTTCCAGTATATTCTGTTGGCGTTGAGGAAACATTCGAAGGCGGGGCTATTGAATAGATCTAAGTTGTAATCGAAGGCCCCATTTAATTTTTGTAAGCCTTCAATTAGATAATTTAAGAATAAATAAAGGTAAAAAAATGATTTTTAAAAACTACGTTTTCACAAGTGGACTAAAAAGATGAAAATGATTTAAAACTTGTAAGTTTAAGTACATTCATTTAGTATGACTAAAAACGTGTGGCGGGCGCTTATGAGGTTTAACATATGCGGTTCACTCATTCTCTCACTTATAGATATCTCTTTTGCCTTCTAAATTAGAAATCTTTAATTTTTATACCAAATACCCGCCCCACGTTTTTAGTCATATTAAATCGAAGTACTTGACCTTACAAGTTTTAAATTATTTTCTTCTTTTTAGTCCACTTGTGAAAACGTAGTTTTTAAAAATCATTTTTTTTACCTTTATTTATTTTATTCTTTTTAGTCCACTAATAAAAACTTGGTTTTTAACAATATTTTTTTTACCTCTATTTATTTTACCAAACACCTCATCAGCGCCCGCCCAACGTTTAATAACAAAGCGATGAGGTCACGGGGTGAACTAGTCTCGTGTAATTAGACTACGACTGGCCGATATAGATGCTTATATAAAGATAAACTAAGAAATGCATTAATTTAATTACGGTACATTCGATCGATTTGAAATTTTGATACAATGCATTGTCATCCAAGATCTATCTGTGGTAAAATTTTCAGATCTCTAGGACCATCAAAAGTGGATTAATTTTACGTTGGCAAATTTGAAAAATTGTTGGACAGACAGACACGAAACAAGTAAATAATAAAATATAGATAAACTAAAAAGTTCAATAATTTAATAACGGTACATTCGATCGATCTGAAATTTTGATACAATGCATTGTCATAAAAGATCTATCTGTGGTTAAATTTTGACATCTCTAGAACCATCAGAAATGGTTTAATTTTACGTTGGCATATTTGAAAAATTGTGGACAGACAATGCCACAGGAACGAAAGTGAGTTAATAAAAACGTGGTAATAAAACAAACCCGTAAAAACAAAGTTTTTGAATATAAATCCCTTATATATGAGACATAACTAAATATGTGACATACGAGATGGTGAAAAAAAGACCCTGAGTTACTAAAACTCTTGTAAGGCCCCCCGGGGAATTCTCCGGCAGCTTTCTCACCTCCACCAAGATGAGCTAGCCGACGGGGACACCCCCGAGGCAGTCCCCTCTAGAGGGGGCCGTCTGGGCAGAGGGCTGCCGCACTAGTCGACTTAGTCTGCCTCTCAAGGGAGTTTCCACCCCAAAAGGTGGAGGTGGATTTTTTCCTACTTCGACCCGCCATAGCTACGGGACCACCACAGCGCAGAATACGGGTCTCAATTACTTAGGACTGCCGCAAAGCAGTGGGAATCATCATCGCAAACCACCAGTGGGGGTGCGGGCAACCGCATAGTCCAACCATCTAGTGTTTTGGGTAAGGGCATCCCCAGCAGTTGTAGTCTCCTCAGAGCGGCGTCAGACCAAGTTCATCGCGGCACTTTTTCTAGTATTGTGTTGGCCCACCTGGCCCTAAACAGTGCCGTTTACTAATATAGCTAGAAAGGGGGACGAAACGGTCTCTTCGGATGACCCGAACCTCAACGGGTACAATGGTTTTCATCATCGACGGGGGCATTCTCCACCACGGTGCCTCCGTCTACGATCCGTGCAGTCACTGTAATCATCCGTCTACTTGCCTAGCTAACCCTAACTGGACTTCGACGTTCCTCGTCGGGACTGTTAGTTTCGGGCTTCGCGTGCCCTACTTATCCAGAGGACCTCGTAAAGGTCAGCCCCTTCCTCCGGATGAGACATAACTAAAAGTATTGATTATGTTCAAACGAAACAAACATTTACAGACTGAATCTGTCTTAACTTCCCTTTGCTTTATAACCCCTGGGGGCGGGTGGGAGAGGGGAAAGGTCTGGTCACCGATCGCTGGACCGAGCTCAGCGTGACACGTAAAATGTAAACAAAAGCACGCCGGTACACCTGATTAAAACACGAGATGTTTTCACCGATGGCTGGCGTTAAGTCAAGTGACCCGTAAAATGTAAACAATAGCGACTTCTACATATAGTTTTATATAGATAAACTAAAAATGCATTAACTTAATTACGGTACGTTCGATCGATCTGAAATTTTGATACGATGCATTGTTAAGTGACACGAGTCCGTGTGCCAAATTTGAGCTCGTTGCTGTCACGGGAAAAGGGTCATTTTTGACTTTTGTTTTTCCACCTGCCCGCCCAAGACAGAGACGGTGGTGAAGTTAATATAAGGGATTTAATAAAACAAACACGTAAAAACAAGGTTTTTGACTATAAATCCCTTATATGTGAGACATAACTAAAAGTATTGATTATGTTCAAACGCGACAAACATTTACAGACTGAAACCGAAATTATCTCCCCTGATTTAAAACTGGGGGAAGGGGGTGTGGTCATGGACGGGTGGCGTCAACGCGTTAACTCAACACCAGGTGGTTTACCTGGTTAAAACACGAGATGTGTGCACCGGTGGCTGGCGTGAAGTCAAGTGACCCGTAAAATGTAAACAATAGCCACCGCTACATATAGTTTATATAGATAAACTAAAAATGCATTAATTTAATTACGGTACGTTCAATCGATCTGAATTTTTGATACGATGCATTGTTAGGTGACACGGGTCCGTGTGCTAAATTTCAGCTCGATGGCACCACGAAAAGTGGGTCATTTTTTACTTTTGTTTTTCCGTCTGCCCGACCAAGACAGAGATGGCGGTGAAGTTAATATAAGGGATTTAATAATACTGAGGCCCTTTATATTCCGAATGTTTTACAAAAATTCGTTTAAAATTTTATTTTAAGCACTTTTAAACCTTTCTTTTTTAGAAACACAATTTTCTATGGTTCGATAGAGGATTATCTTTGTTACCTTAAGGTTCCCCTTTTTACGTGCAGTATATAATAACTAAAAAAAAATTAGCCAGTTCAATATAAAAACTAACATTCCACACCCCCAACAAATCATCACCATTACAATCCAGATTCCCTACAGCTGGATAGAAATTCCCTACAAAAATTACTCACCAGATTCCAATGGCCTGAGAGAGGTTGTAAAACACCTGATTGTAGATACCACTACTGTAGTGAACATCCATTTTCGCTTTGAAGTTTTTTACATGTCTAATAGACATGCCGTCCCTGGTAGGATCGTCAAAATACCGCAGTGCCTGGAAAATAGGTTTATCTAAAAATGTTTATTCATTGACTACACAGATTTGTATGCATATTTTACAAGATAAACTAATTTCCATAACAAGAAAAAAAACAAGTGAAAATTATATGTATGGATGTGAATACTGACAAGAGACCGTGCAAAATGAATAGCTTTGACTGGTGCCCAATGTTCCAAAAGGAAATTAAAGGAAAAATGATGACAATGATATTTGCCCAAATAACTTTCAAATCGTGGGTTGAGGAAGTGTGCTGATTGTAGAGCCGATATACTGGGGCTTTTCAATGCCATCACCATGTTGTCCAACGGCGGTCATTAAAACGAAAACATGACCCAATTTGAACTGACGACATCAAGTTTGATCCAGCGCACCGCCTCACCCCCACTCTGGAATGTGAGTGGATGCACACTTTGTCATGAAGGGAATGGTTTATTGGCGTTTGTTAGATTTGATGGCCTTCCAATGACTATAACTTTCACCACTCCTTCTTCCCCCAAGCATTCTCCCCGCCCAAGGTAAACCACGATGAAACAAAATCATGTACTAACTACTAACTTGTAGCAGCATCCATGCAAAGTGTACCGCAAATAGAAAATAAAATTAATAAAATACAAATGTTCAATGTCCACTTTTTTTTTAGGACAGGTGGTGGGATAAATCATTTAAGATTAATTAAATGCTTTGGTTGTATTTTATTTTCTGTACTAATTTATATTTTTAAATGTCTTTTTTCCAAAATATTTCAAAATATTTTAGTATAATTAATTAAGTAATCAGTTTAAATAAATACATTAGATTTAGATTATAAATATTTATAAAATGTGCAATAGAAATTGAATTAATCTTGATTTTTTAAAGTCAAAGCTGAATCCCAAAGTTGTCAATAAGTTTGTGTGGGTTTATGTTGACCTCTTTCTCCTCCTGCGGCAGGTACAAGTTGTCAATGAACAGCTCACTGGCCACCATCCAGTCATTGTGTCCGAACACGTAAAACTCGGCCACCTCACCGGCCATGTCAGAGAACGCCTCATTGATTGCTCCGGCCTGGCCCCTGAAAGAGAGTGCTGAAATTGGTAAAGGAAATTTGTACTGAAATGTATGGCGAACTTCAACTGACCATACTTTATATTGTAACTGTAGCTAGAGCTGAAACATTATGCAACTCATTAAATAAGTTCTGTCTTTCACTGTCATGCATTATGAAAGTACTTGGTGTTTGGGGGAAGAGAGACAGTATCTCAGAGGAGACGCACATAATCATTCTTAACTTTTTGTACAGAAAATTATCGTGTCCTACGCTTATCCATGGAGTGAGTTTTTGATGTTGTTAGTGTGTTGGTTTTCGTGGTTTGTTCATGAGGCAACAGACTCCACTTCCGAATGACAGGAAGAAAGGGGATTTGCATGGGTTTTTTATTCTTTACTTATGTCATCAGAAAAAAGTGTGTTTTTTATCCCTATGTAACATGTATATCTGAGCTTAGGGAAGCTTCCAGTTGTTCAAAATGGCGGAACCTAAATTTCTCTGCTGTCATTAAAAGACAAGAATAATCAAGCGCTGGAGAAACATACAACATACAACGTACAAATGTAAAATGAGGAAATTAAAGATATCAAGGAACTGATCATCGAATCGAATTCCCTTTATGCTCGTCTGGTTGTATTTTACTTGGACTTGTCATTTTGTGGCTGTTAATACTATTAATATTAATCCGGAAGTTACAAATCGAACAACGTCATCTCAAGTAGAGCGCGTTCTTTCGTTGACTTGAGCGTTGTCTTGGCGTGTGTAACTTATATGTTTCACACTGAATTATCAGTCAGGGGGGGGTAGTTCGTCCACCCCTGGCCGGCCCCCACTTGTCACACAGCTCTCACCAGTGGCTTATAGAAACTGCAACGTGCGCAGTGGCCACACCCCGGGCAACGGCTTCGACTGGCTGGCTAAACCTGGTGAGGGTAGCCGACGGGTCTCAAACCCTCGGTGATCTAGATATGTCTATCTATGCACGTGAAGACTGGATTCAGTGGACAGAGCGGAGGAACCACTAGTTGGTCAACGGTCAAAAAGGCGAATCTCAGCAAATCGTTGTGGAACGCTAAGGGCATGACAAGACACACAGGACATCATGGCCATCCACTGCATCCGTCTCCATCACCAGCCGTATCGACTTAGTCCTGCCGCTGGATAAGATGGCCTCGGGCGAGAGAGTGAGATCGACGAACTGCGCAACTCCTTCTCACTTAAATCCAAGTCACCGCGCAAGTCACTTTTGTCATCCATCCCATACCAGTGGTCAAAACAAGAAGAAGAAAACGAGGATATTTCCTCTCATATTGGGCTCATGGAATGTGCGCACACTCCTGGACAGAGACGATGCAGACAGACCCCAGAGGAGAACAGCCCTGATTGGTAAAGAACTCGCTAGATATGGCATCAACGTCGCAGCCCTGAGCGAGACCAGGCTCGCTGGGAGAAGGAGAGCTCTGTGAGGCTCATGACCATGAAACTCCCACTGGCTGGAAAGAAGCACCTCACCATCATCAGTGCCTACGCTCCAGCCATGACTAATTCAGATGACGTAAAGGCAAAGTTTTACGAAGAACCTCACACTGTCATTGCCGACGTTCCAAAGGCGGACAAACTCATCTTGCTAGGTGACTTCAACGCAAGAGTTGGAAAGGACTACGTTGCCTGGGAAGGAGTCCTTGGACACCATGGAGTGGGTCAATGCAACAGCAACGGTCTTCTTTTACTCCAGACCTGCGCTGAACTTGAACCGCTGATCACCGACACGATCTTCCGCCTCCCCACTCGTAACCGGACGTCATGGATGCACCCTCGATCGAAGCACTGGCATCTTATTGACTACGTCATCGCGAGGAAGAGGGACAGGCTGGATGTACGAGTGACCAAGTCCATGTTCGGCGCTGAATGCTGGACAGACCACCACCTCATCATTACCAAGCTCAACATTCGCATTCAGCCTAAACGACGCCCGTTTCGGGGAAGAAGGCCCCGAAACGGCTTAAGGTTGCCAAACTGAATACCGACAGCTGCAATCAGTCCTTTGTAGATGCTCTGGAAAAGTGCTTGAAATCCACCTCTCCGGGAAACCAGAGCGTGGAGGCAGACTGGGCATCACTCAGAGAGCTGATTTACAACACAGCTACAGAGACCCTGGGGCCCCAGACCAGGAAACATAAGGACTGGTTCGATGAGAACTCCGAAGACATCAAGCAGTTATTGGATGAGAAACACCACCTTCACCAAGCTTACCTAAATAACCCCAAGTCCATGGAAAGGAGAGATGCACTCAACAACATACGCAAGACTGTTCAGCAGAAGCTCCGTCAGATGCAGGACGATTGGCTCGGCAACAAAGCTAACGAGATCCAAGGCTATGCAGACAGGCGTGACTATAAAAACTTCTACGACGCCTTGAAAGAATTATATGGCCCCACGCCCTCAGGATCAAACCCCCTCCTCAGCGCAGACGGTAACACTCTCATCACAGACAAAGAGAAGATCTTGGAGAGATGTGTCGATGACGTCCTAAATCGCCCTTCGACAATCAACGACGAAGCCATCAATCGTCTACCCCAAGTGCCCACAAACAAAGCACTGGATGACCCCCCAACCTTGCTCGAGACCCAGAAAGCAATCTACCTTCTCTCCAGTGGCAAAGCACCTGGTTCTGACGCCATACCAGCTGAGGTCTAAAAGGAGGGGGGAACAGCCCTGACTGAAAGGCTCCACCAGCTGTTTCTCTTAATATGGCAGCAAGAGACGATACTGCAGGACTTCAAAGATGCCACCATCATACATCTATATAAGCGAAAAGGAAGTAGACAGGCTTGTGACAACCACAGAGGCCTATCCCTGCTTTCTATCGCAGGAAAGATCCTTGCCAGAATCCTGCTCAACCGCCTCACAGTCCACCTTGACCAAGGACTCCTGCCTGAAAGTCAATGTGGATTCCGAAAAGAGCGAGGAACCATCGACATGGTGTTCGCTGCCAGGCAGCTGCAAGACAAATTTCAGGAGCAGAACTTCGACCTGTTCTCCACCTATGTCGACCTGACCAAGGGTTTTGACACTGTTGGCAGAGAGGGTCTGTGGAAGATCATGGCCAAGTACGGTTGCCCAAGGAAATTCATCGTCTTGGTGCAACAATTCCAAGAGGGCATGCAGGCCAGAGTCCAGGGCAGCGGGGAGTTTTCTGATCCTTTCCCAGTCACAAACGGGGTCAAGCAGGGCTGCGTCCTGGCACCAACACTGTTTAGCCTCATGTTTTCCGCCATGCTGACAGAGGCATTCAGAGACGAGTGTCAACCTGAAGTACCGCACAGATGGCAAGCTGTTCAACCTTCGGAGGCTCCAGGCAAAACCAAGGTTATGACAGACATCATCAGAGACCTGCTGTTTGCTGATGACTGTGCCCTAAACGCTGTTTCAGAAGCCGACATGCAACGCAGTGTAAACCTGTTCTCCAGCGCTTGCACAAACTTTGGTCTGACAATCAACACTAAGAAGACTGAGGTCCTCCACCAGCCCGCGCCTGGAAGGCCCTACGTAGAGCCCAACATCCTGTCAACGGCCAGAGACTCAACACAGTGCACCGGTTCACATACCTAGGCAGCACACTGTCTCAAAATGTCCCCATCGATGACGAAGTGAACGTCAGAATTGCCAGAGCGGTCCCACGGTGGGCAAAAGAAACGCTTCAAAGACACACTTAAAGCCTCAATGAAAGCGTTTGCCATCAATCCAGACACGTGGGAACGAGCTGCAATGGGCCGATCCACCTGGCGCTCTTCCATCCACGAAGGTGCCAGGTCATGCAAGGCAAACCGGATCACCGCCGCAGAAAAGAAGAGGCAAGCCTGAAAGGCCCATGCTGTCAACCCTCCAGGAGATGTCCCACTCGTCCCTTGTCCCTTCTGTTCCCGAACCTTCCGTGCAAGGATCGGCCTAATCAGCCATCTGCGCACGCACAGACAACCCTCGGATGACTAGAGTGGTCCTCGTCGTATCGACGGACGAACGAACATATCTGAGCATTGTATTAATTAGATGGTTATGCTACATTTCCAAGTCAGAATTTAATGCCTTAAATGTAAGTAATATTCTATTTTTCAATTTTTATTTCAATCCTTTAGTTTAATCGGTTTAGTGGTTTTACTAATGATTCTATTCTTTTCAATTGGGAATATTCTGCATTAGTTTGGATTGCAGCTCATTTTTGAATTTGTTGTAATTTATTTATGGTTTTTTTTTGGGTAGATGACTCATGAGTCGCATGAACAAGAAGCATATTCTAGTAAAGTTTGACCAACGTAAAGAGGCATATTAGTTTTATGTTCATATTGCATAGAAAAGTTTCGGTTTATAAGTCCTAAAGTTTTGTAATTTTTATTTTTATCAATATGTGGGTTCCATTGTAAATTGTAATTTGTCATAATTTTAAAGTATACTTTGCATTTTTGTTTTGGATTAGTTTAAAGTTTAAAGAAACAATTATTAAAAATATTTGTTTGGATGAAAAATTCCATGTAATAAAAATACTTTGTCATATGAATTCTTTAACAAATAGTTATTAATTTTGCTATGAAATGTAATTTAAAAATTAAAAAAGGAATTTGATATATAATGAGTGAATAAGTTGATTAAGTGCAAAAATTTCAATTTCAATTTTGAAATGATACTATTACTATAGCAAACTTTAAACCAAACCAACAACAATTTTAAAAAAATTATTTTAAATAATCGAAACAAAAGCTAACGAGGAAAATTCAAGGGATTAATACACTTGAAAAAACGTTTAAAGCATTTTGTCTTCGCGCCGTGTTTCAGCTGTCTGTGGATGAGATGAGCTTGGTCATAAGACCAAAATAAACGGAAACAGACCTACAATGTAAAACTCAATTAATAGGAAACCTTAAAAAAAGGGATTAGTTAAGAGATTCATTAAGACAATGGAGGTAGTTAAATCCCAACATGTAAATATATTCATGTAACAAACGTTAAGTTTAAATTATAATCAAAACCATCGCATTTTTTTTTATAAATAAGTTGTGAGAAAGTTATCAAAACTCAGCCAAGCGTGTCACCAGTAGGCCAGGTTTGAAGCTCGCTCCGTCACGCCGTGGCTGAACTCGTGAGCCACCATGTCGCATCCAGTCAGTGGATGATAGAACCATCCATCACCGTCTCCAAAGTAGAGATTTGACCCGTCCCAGAATGCGTTGCTGTAATCTACTCCGAAGTGACACTTGAGGTATGGAATGTGATTACCCAACGGGATGTGATTGAACATTTCTGTGAATGAAAGAAGAGGACAAGAGACAATGAAGACACATAGTCTATGAACAAATTTTGCAAAAAATAATAAAACTTTTATAAAACCAGTACCCTCCTCCCACTGAAGTAACCACTAATATAAATTAATCCCCGAACTGTGTGAGGTTTCTCAATGACCTTTAAGTTCTAGATTTTTTAATCTATATAAATATTTTGATACAATGCATTGTTAAGTTTAAGTGACACAAGTCTGTTTGCCAAATTTCAGCTCGATGGCATCACGGGAAGTGGGTCATTTTTTACTTTTGTTTTTCCTCCCAACCGACGTACGAAGAGATGACGACAGACAGAGAGACAAGATTTCGAAGTTAATGTAAGGGATTTAAAAAGAAACAAATAAATTCAAAATATTCATGGAAAAGAACTGACCCAGACTAAAGATGCAAACTAATTAGGAGTCATAATAAATGAGAAACTACCATGGAATCCCAATGTCAATGAATTATTGAAAATCAAACAAAACCTTTGGCTTTATAAAAATAAACTTTTAAAAATGTAATAGACATATAAAACTAAAATGCTACCTCACTTTGGTGAGACCTGTACTAGAATATGCATCTTCTGTATGGGACCCATCCACCAAATAAAACATTGATAAACTAGAACAAATTCAAAAAAGAGCTGTCAGATTCATTACTGGAGAATATTCAAAAGTGACAAGAATAACCCCATCAGTTAAATCGTTAAACCTTGAGACACTAGAGGATAGAAGAACCAATAATAAAGTAGTAATCATATATAAAGCAATTAATTCAAATTTAGAAATACAATAAAAAAAATAACTTAATACAAAACTCAGATAGATTTAAGGATAAAACACCTTTCTTATTCCGTATTCAAGAACAACACACAAATTTTCGTTCTTCCCGTCCGGAATTCGGGCGTGAAATGGGTTGTCTGAAGAAACCAGGAAAACCAACACTTTATCAACATTTAAATCTCTAATAAAAATGCAGGACTAAACAAAAACAGTAGACAAGCATAGGACGCAATAATCTTCTGTTTAAAAGGATCGTCTGTAACAGATAAGATAAGATAAGATAGATTGGTGGAGACTGGACTCCGAGCTTTTTCTTCTCTATCTCTATTGTAAAATATTTTCTTTTTGTTATTGCATAGAGTCACTGTCAATGGTATAAGTCAGTGGTGGTCAAAGTGCGACCCGCGGGGCATATGTGGCCCGCCACAGAGTTTTTTATGACCCGACAGAGATTTTCTGAGATTTGCTTCATGACCGCGACCATAAGTTTGATTCCTGTTTTCCATTTGAGCGGCTACATCAATGCACGTGAGCAGGCAGTGTCAATACGTACTTTTCCGTTTCTTCAGTTTTATTTCAATTTTGTCTTTGCTGAAGTAAAATTTTTAAATCTCAAAATTTAAAAAGGGGCCATGAATACTCCGAAAAGCGTAAAATTGGAGATTATTCCCTTGTATGTAATGAAGAATGGACTGACAATTTTGTTTTTGTTTGTAATATCATTTTGAACGACGCGGCCCTCCCCTAAAATCCGCTATCATAAAGTGGCTCCCAAGCCAAATCAATTGCCCACCTCTGGGATACGTAATTAAAAATTCGCATATTTTAAGATCATTGCAATATATTGCTAATTGCTTTAGAAAGTGGAAAAAAATTTTGAAAAAGTTTTTTGTATTTATTTTTTTAAAAGGGAAACACGGCCACAACATATCTTGTTTCTTAGACAGAATTTAAAATAGAAAAAGTTCATTAACTTTTTAGTATATAAATAATGTTAAGAACAACACAATTCTCTAGTTATGTTTGAAAGGCTTTAACGTTTTTAGCATGTTGATAGTGAGCGCATGGCCGCCGCCATTGTTCGAGCGTTTATTAATAGTAGCTTAAATTTTTATTTAACTGCACAAGAAGAGCGCTTTTAATTAATTACATGTACTCGTGTTATAAAATGTTAATAAGCGTTTCTGAAATCGGCTTACATAAGCTAAAACAGTTTTTAAAAAGAAGAAAATAATTTAAAAGTTATAAGTTCAAGTACTTTGATTTAATATGACTAAAAAAAACGTTGTGCGGGTGTTTGGTATAAAAATTAAAGATTTATAATTGAGAAGGCAAAAGAGAGATATCTATAAGTGAGAGAATGAGTGAACAGCATGTAAAACCTCATAAGCACCCGCCCACGTTTTTAGTCATATTAAATCAAAGTACTTGAACTTGAAACTTTTAAATTATTTTCTTGTTTTTATTCCACTTATAAAAACGCTGTTTAAAAAATATTTGTTTACCTCTATTAATAATTTCTTAATTAGAATTATTTGGAAGAAAAATGATTCTTTTAAAAATTATTTTTAGCAATATTGTTGTCACCTTCCCGACATATTAGATCTTTCCGAAGAGAATTCCGTCTTTCAGAGAAGGTAAATTTGTGCACTGACGTGAAATAATTTTAACAGTAAATAAGAATGTGTAATATTGAAAATTATAAGCGTTATTTGTAGGGCTGGTACTGATTAAAAAAATTTTGTTATATTAATTGTGAAAAAATTTAATAGATTAATTTCGATTAATTATATTTTTATAACGCTTATATAGATCCCGTTAAGTTGCGATTCATTATTTCGAGAAATTGGTTAAGTCGCGGTAATTCCATGGCTCTCAAATTTTGTGTCGTAACACACAGCAAATTCGTTCTGCTATGCAAGAAATAAGGAAGAAAAACCTTTTTTTTTACGTATGCACGCCTAAATTAATAATAATAGCAGGGAAAAGTATGTAAGTAAAAAAAATATTAATAAGTTGGAACAAAAAATATTACAAATATTTTCTTAAATTTTAATCTTTCAAATTAATTTTAATCGATTAATTTTTTAAACAATTAATCGATTAATTAATCGTTAATTTCCGCAGTCCTAGTTATTTGTAATTGTTCAATTTTAATTATCTGCACTATACATATCTCATCCCTCATAACACCAACATTCATCAGATTGCATTTCAACGCACTCTAAGCTGAGACAACTATTCAGCTTGATTATTTGATGTCTACTTGGTGTATACTGCTTTTAAAAAAACACATAAACTTTATTCAGTCTACGCTTAGCTTTAAAATTTCTTAAAGACACTACCTCTGTACATTTGAGATGTCTTGGTGGCGTAAATGAAGACATCGTACATAGGGGACAAGCCTCCGTTGACGTCGTCATTGTAACCTTGAGAACACCAGAAACTGGCCACGTCTGTCTTGGTCAGCGATCTCGTCCTGAAGAGGTCAACTCCTGAAATGACGCAAGCGTTTAGTCGACATTAAAAACTTGAATTGAAAAGTCCAGTGATATTGACATTTTCGGGCTTTCAGTGTTTACATGCGGATTTACTTGCACTGATTTGAATGTTGACCAATCTTGAATCATTTTCTTCTGGTCTTTTATCATAATTTTTTTTAAATGCCCTTTGACCTTTCTGTGTGATGGTGATACTTGCGCATTTAAATGAAATGAGATTTATTGTAATTATTATTATTAGTGTATGTCTTTAAAAAACGTTATCATTTAAACCAATTATTTACAAAACATTAAAATTCTCCAAAAATGTTGTTGTAAATTGTACTTTGTTTTACTCATTCGTTATTCTTGTTGACTGTGCGGTCATGATCTTTAATACTTTAATACCAGACACTTTTGGGAGAGGCTAATACCAGACACTTTTGGGAGGAGCGAGGAGGGTTATCTGCTGTCCTAGAAATCATTTCTTTAGAGCAGTCACGTGGTCATTTCTCGTACTTAAATTGGTCAGCTTAGTTTCATAGATAAGTACAAAACATACCATCCATTCCCTTCAAAATTTTTAAAAAAAAATAATTATTTATTTATCGCCTATATCCCATTTATATTCAATTTGTCTATTACAATCTGTTTATGATCATACAAAAAAGTTCTCCTATTTCTCTATTTTAGGTTTAATTTATTTCTACAAAGTTTTTTTCCAGCTCGCTTATAAGCAAAATATCCCCACACGATCTAAAAATACAACTTTTAATTAAAAAAACAAACAATAATTAAAATTAACCTATTACTTTGACATTAAGTCCTTTTGAAAATACATATTATAATATCTATGTAATGTAATTGAAGTCAGAGTTTACATTGGAAACACTATGGGACCGTCCATAAATTACTACTGGCTATTTTTACCATTTTTACCACCCCTCCCCCTGTCACAAACTTTTACAAATCTCGGACCTACCTTCCCCTAAAGTATGTCACACTTTCAAATTTTTTTTTAAATAACAAATATTTCAATAAAACACACGTGACGTCACACATGGCCTGACCCCCCTGTCACAAACTGTCACACTTTCTTACAAACCCTCCCTTCCTCCGGAGTGTGACGCACTTTATGGACGGTCCTTGTGTGGACACAATTTCAAAAATGAACATAAATGTTTGCATTACCTTTCACAAA
>CALYLW010002711.1:0-33261 GCA_944989445.1 Ampullaceana balthica | reverse complement strand
TCAATTTCCGAAACAACGCACGAACTATGCGTGTGTGTAAGCCTTAAGAGGCTTTTCCACTAGTATATATATATATATATATATCCTTATGTAATAAAAGGCAAGTTTCTGTCCGTTCTGACCCGTCATCTATAGCGATTGGTCCCTCAAACACATATGACTCCTACAGCCAATCATATTGAACACTTTTACGCCATTTACGCGGACGTTCAAAACGAGTTATTTTTGGTGCAGTATTTCTTCCAAGACTTTAATTTGAGTTATGCGCGTTGGGATTTATAATAAAAAGCTCTGTTTTTACGAGTTATTTATTTTAACTATAATGAATAGTATTTTTGACGTGATGCACATGTAATGCCGGTCGAGACGGCTGTTGAAGGGGAGCTACAACATGCCCTTCGAACGGTGGCGGAACGTCCTTGGACGGGCTTTGTTGCTCGTATATTATATGCTGAGACAAAATTAAAAAACTAGAAACTATTTTTTAAAGTTCCTGGAGACCATTAAATATTTTAAGAGTAAACATTGGCCCTTGTTAAGGCTTCCTATAATTCAACACTAAAAAAAATTATATTTTTTCAAAGTATATTCAACGTGGATCTTTTTCACAATTAGAACCAAAAACAACAAACGTAACAAGACATATTTTAAAATGGAATAAAAAGAAACAAGAAATGTTAAAACATTAAAAATAAACATAATATAAAAAATCACGAATTTCAAAACTAAAATTTGATGAACTCAAACTTAAGTAACTATTCTGACCGTGAGAAACATATAGCTCGTTGTCTTTGACTAAAATGTATTTACTAGATGCCATTACAATAAATTACTTAAGTTAAAATAAAACATTGTAAATTTTAATAAATATATGCACAAATTTATAACACGCACAATAAATCTTTCAGTGATATGTGAATATAAAGGCAGTTTTATTTTAACAAGGAATTGCTGTATCTCTTTATCAATACATAGCAGTACCACTCAGAGGCGTCACTAGGTTGGGTGTCACCCGGGGCGGAAGCTCTTGGTGTCAACCCCTCACGACGTACCCCATAGAACTCCTCCGAGTCTTCCAGTGCCAAATAATGGGAACATATAGAATTTTCATTTTGGTGTCCCCCCTTGTGATGGTGTCATCCGGGGCGGCCCATCTCCACCGCCCCCCTAGTGACGTCACTGGTACTACTATCGTATAATAATCCCTGTCGTATAATAAACCCTAACTTGGAAATCATGTACTCAGATTTTCATATCTGTTGTAGACAAGTAATGAACACCGGACATAGTGTGGTCCATTTAATCTTCAGCAAAAAAATTAAACAATAAATAAATACATTATTGTAATCCCATCATTTTTCAACAAAATGTATATAATATAGGCTTATGATTTTTTGTACCATTAAATTAAATATCATTGTATTATTAATACAACATATGTTAATAAAATAAATATTTTTTAAAAATGTTACTGTACTCACCTAATTAAACTCCTCAAAATTTAGTTTTTATACAAAATTTTGATTTTTAACAGGGGTCAAGAAAATGTAGACATGACATCTGACATGAATATTGTTAAAATCACATAACCCTTACAGTCTATGACATTTTATCTAATATCGATATTAATAACATCGTCCTTATAGACGGAATCTAACCCACCATTATCCTTAATCCCAATCTCCAAAAATGATTTAT
Organism: Ampullaceana balthica; assembly: GCA_944989445.1. Lineage (NCBI taxonomy): Eukaryota > Metazoa > Mollusca > Gastropoda > Lymnaeidae > Ampullaceana > Ampullaceana balthica. The sequence continues at coordinate 31,563 of CALYLW010002711.1, read as the reverse complement.
AACATGTCACTCCTCTTGTTTTAACCCTTACTCCTTTTTTTAACACAAACAAGTTCATACGTTAACTATTGTTAAATTGCACCGACAAACCTCCACGATCCATCATGTTACATCTCTCTAGGAATCTGTGACCACTTCTAAACATTTTGGTTTTCGATAAATCTTCCCCAATTAATCTAATATTAATCTAATACTAATACACCTATTATTTCTATTGAAATTTCCTAAAATATATCTATAACCATAAGCTTTCTTATATGTTTACATTCCATTTATAATAAGAGCAGTCTTATTTGTATCACTTTTTCTGAATCACTTTCGAATAATCTTCTTCTTTTATCTGTATCGCAAATTGTTGTACAACTCAGTGTTCTTTATTTACTCAAAATTTTTTTTTCAATTTTTTTAATTTGTGTTTCCTCTCAATCTGGCTATACCATTTCTCATCAAGCCACGCTATAAAAGCTCATTATCTTTTTAGTCCTTTCTATATTTGTTGCAGATATAATCTATTGAATACTGCAGTGTTGTCCAACCGGTGTGCCGCGGCACACTAGTGTGCCGCGAGAAAATTTTAGTGTGCCGCGAAAGATTTCAAAAATACCATAAATTGCTAGGCTTTTCGAACCTTCAAGTTTTGAAGAAAAAATATCATTAACCGAAAACGAATTGAATAAAAACGTTTCATGCTTGTATTGTTCTGGTTGTGAGAATCTCTTGAAAGCTACAAAATTTCTCTCCTCCATTGGGAATAAATATCTGTTGTAAGGGGCCGTCCATAAAGTACGTCACGCTCAAGAGGGGGGGAGGGGGTGTAAGAAAGTGTGACAGGGGGGAAGGGGGTGTCCGGCCAAGTGTGACGTCACGCTGTTTTATATTAATTTTGATTATTTTGTTAATAAAAACAACATTTTTGTTGGAAAGTGTGACGTACTTTAGGGGGGGGGGTCCAAGATGTGTGACATTTTGTGACAAGGGGGAGGGGGGAGTTAAAAATGGTGAAAAATAGCATGACGTACTTTATGGACGGCCCCTAAGTAAATAAAAACCCTTTCCTGCTGTTCACTTTTTAAAAAAACTTTTAATTACAGACGGCTATGGATAATTTTTTGAAGAGAAGCCAGAAGGATTCCAGCGAGCATCAAAATGGAGAGAGAGAGAGCTACGAAATCCAAGAAGAATGTTTCCAAACGGAAATTTCACGAGGAATATCTTGAGTATGGTTTCATACAAAATACAATGTGCAAATGATCCTTCTCTTCCGTTTTGTCTTAATTATAACATGGCATTGTCCAGCGAGTCCATGAACCCCAGTAAACTGAAGCGACATCTGAACTCAAATTATCCAGGATTGAAAGACACGCCGAAAAGTTATTTCCCATCCATTTGGTCCAACTTAGAGCAGCAATAAAAAATAATGAAGAAATTTTCCTCAATTCCTGTCAAAGCTCAGTTAGCAAGCTATAAAATTGCGAATCTTTTGGTCAAACAAAAGAAATCTCATTTGGACACTGAGACAATCATATTGCCGTCTTTACGAATCACAGTTGAGACTATGGAGTTGGGACCCGACGCTGTTGAAAAAATAAATAAGATTCCACTGTCTCACCAGACGATGGGACGTAGATTGCTGACATTTCGACAGATTTGGACAACCAAATTAAAGAGCATTTTGCGGAAGCCGACGACATCCAAAAGCTCCGGGCAATGCAAATCGATGAAAGTACTGACATCAGCAGAAAGGCGCAACTGCTCGCATACGTCAAACGTTAAAGACTGCAGATGATAGACAGAGAAATGAGAGTTTGCTTATCCAGCAATGAGCCGCGTTTTGAGCTCATCTGCTCCAAAGAAAACGCTCAAGTATCTCATTAATTATGAAACATCTTTTGAATATTTTAAACACTGAATTCTTGTTTTTTTGTGAGGTGTGCCGCGCAAATATTTTACCAGTTTAGTGTGCCGTGAACGATTTTCGGTTGGACAACACTGGAATACTGGTTTATTTGACGCAGACTCCCTCAAGCAGATCACTATTTTCCAATGAGGCTTCAATATCTCCAAGGCCAGGGGTGTCCAAAACCGGCCCGCGAAGCAATTTTAACTGGCCCGCGACCTCATCTGAAATAACTATTTAACTGACGTATTATTTCTGTAACGACTTATCAATATACATAATTCCCGTTGTTTGTATGTATGCATGTACGGAATAATGCTTTTAAGTGGCGCCGAGGTCGATTTTGTATTAAAATATTGTATGACGTCATTGTCTTATGCTTATATTTTAATTTTTGAAAAGGGAACGATGTAAAAATAGGATTTGAGGATTTATAATTATTTTGAAATACTTTGTGTATATTTCAGCAAGTTTAATATTTCGTATTTATCAAACACGGATAAGTTACTTATATTAATTATGTATATTGATTCCCGTTGTCTGTATGGATGTAAGTTAGGTGGCGCTGCAATCGATTTTGTATAAAAAAATATTATATGACTTCATTGTTTTATGCTTATATTTTAATTTTTGAAAAGTGAAAGATGTAAAAATAGGATTTGAGGATTTATACTTATTATGAAACTAGACTCCCCGTGGCGTAGCATACGCCGCAGGCTTGCTCATGGAGAGTGCAAAGAGACTGGAGAAAGAACACACAAACTACAGCACGAAAAAATAAAAACAACGCGAGTGAACGTCGGTTAATAAATGGGAGGCGGGTAATAACAACCTCAGTGTGCATGTCTTTACGTTTACTCGCTATTTTTTATTTACTTAGTGCTGATTTTTGTGTCTGTACTTTCACCCCCCCCCAACCGTTCTTTGCACTTTCTATGATGAGCAAGTCTGCGGCGTAAGCTACGCCGCTGGTCTCTCCAGCGTTCCTTCTTTTCATTCACTCGCAGCGTTGGCCCAAACTCACCCCATTTTGACAACTGTATCTTTCAGGAAGTCTTCACCCGCACTAAATCATTAGCGGCGTATGCTTCGCCACGGGTCAGCTTGTTTATATGAAAAGTCGAAATTCTGAAATTTTTTGAGTACGTCAAATGATGGCGAAATTGATGACGTTTTATTTTTAGAAATGTGTGTGAGTGAAGAATTACTTGACCTTCAGAGTCTTAAAGACAAAAAATAGGGGAACAGATTTGCTTCTGTTGTTCTGCTGTCAATGACATATAACTACCGTCTGGAATTATTACTGATGGTGCTCCTGTCATGATTGGTGAGCATAGTGGACTAGCAACACTTGTGTGTAACAAAGTCAGAGAAGAGGGTGGCAAAGCTTTCAAGCTTCACTGTATCATTCACCAACAAGTTATTTGTGTTAAACATTTTAGATGTGATCATATCATTAAGCCAGTGATAAAAGATATAAACTCTATTTGCCCTAATGCCCCTTTTCACCTCCAGTTTCAGGGTTTCTTCTTGACATCCAGAGAGAATACGGAGATGGCTCATTCGTGAGACAGCACTTCAGCGCTTCTACGCACTTAAAAAATAAATGGGTAAATTCATGGAAGTTAAGTAACAATCAATTTCAGAACTATCTGATACTGCTTAGCTAGCAGACTTTGCATTTTTAGTTGATATGACAACACATCCAAACGTTCTAAACACAAATCTTCAAGAGCACGCTGCATTGGTTAGGCAATCATAGTTACATATCAAGGCGTTCTAGGAACAAGCTGAAATTTTTTTAAGGCAACTCCCTCAAATGCAGCCTAATATCACACATTTCCCCTCACTATACGAATTCATACTAGTTTTCCAGAAAGAAGCTTCAATGAGATAATGCAGAGGTATATTGCAGATAATACACCCCTGGCTGATGAATTTCAAAGACGCTTTCAGGACTTGGCAACGATTGAAAAGAAAATAAATCATTTTTTATTCTCCATCTTTCTCTTTTGATCATTATAATGCACCATGCAATCTTCAGCTTGAACTCATTTAGTTGCAAAGTGATGCTGAATGTCGCAGCAGACAACATCTTCCTGTCATTGTCTTTTACCTTAAGCTGGATAGAATGAGATTTAAAGAGATTCAAATATTTGCTAAGAAAATTATTCTCAGCTTGTTTGTTTCGATATACTTGTGTGAGAAGATATTTTCAGTTATGAATTTTAACAAGAACCGTGTGAGGACGAGAATAAGTGACTCTCACCTTCGTGATATATGTATCAAAACAAGTGGCATTGAACCTGACCTCACATTTTTATATTTACTGATTTCAAGATCTCAGTTTTACCCTTCAAATTTAAAATTTGAAATGAAAACTTCTCAGCGTTTGACATTTTTTAAACATTTATTTTAATATGTCTCTACTTCAAGGAATATAGTCCACAATTTAAAAAAGTTTGGACGCCCCTGTGTCCAAGGCAGTACAAAACATAATAAAACGTATATACACTTTTAATTACCATACCAACCAACATCTATATATATAATTCGCCAAAGATAGTATGTGCAAATAATAAGCATGACAAGTGACCCTCGCTGGGGTCAACCAATCAGTTAATGTTTTGGCAAGCGGAGGTGGTGGAGAGATGGTCGACAATGGTTCTTGCGTTCACGTGCATTTTCCTTCACAGAATAACATGTGATTCGTAGAGTAGTGGTTATCACGTCCGCCTTAAACGCGAAAGGTCCTGGGTTCAAGCACCAGCGAAAACATTATTTTTTAATGCGTATTTGTTCCTGCTCTTTTCCCTTTTTTCCGAACATGGCTGACCCTCCCTAAGGTCGAACAATCACAGTTTATGGTTAGCAAGCTTGGGTGGTAAAGGGTGGTGGGCAGGTAGATAAACGCAGTGCGAATGTCTCGTGACCCACAATGCGTCGGTGGTTCACTCGCGTTGTTTTGATTTCTTCATGCTGTAGTTTGCGTCCGCCCTTTCCCTTCTTTCTTTGCACTATCCATGAGCAAGTCTGTGGGGTATGCTACGCCACGGAGCGTATCTAGTTTATTATAAACAGAAAAATTTCATTAACCAAAGTACTGTGAACAAATGAAGAAACCAGAAAATTATTGAAAGCGTCCGAATTGGTAGCCATTGTGGTCCATGCACAGTATTGCACAGCTGACAACGCTCACTGATTGAACCCAAAATGTTAATTATTTCAAATGGCATGTCGGCACAGTCTCTTTCAATGGTCGTTCTCAACTCATAAGAATGAGTATACAACTTATACAACCACGAAAAACAATTAACGATATTTTACTTTGTATAATATATCACTTTCAGCATGAAAAAACACTGCAACACAATCCCATCAGTGCGAGAGTTTCGCTAACGATCTAAGCCAAGAAGACTTCGCACCCACGTGTCCACGATAACTGGCCACGTCTCTCAGCTTTCACACACTCAGTCCATATGTCCCTCTACCTTACATTCCCCTCCCCCTTCATCTTACGCTTGTCAACTTTTCTTTCACGCCTCACTACCACACACGTATTTTCACCTCGACATATTATAAAAAATTTCGGTCTTGTGGTCAATAAAAGTGTATAAATTTAATGAGACACTATTTTAAAATTCATACAATTTTCACAATAAATAATACTTATGTAACACAAACAAACTTCCAATGATGTCACACAAATTGGACACATTATAAGTTTTTGTGGTTTTTTTTCAAAAAAGAAATGTTCAAATACAAAAATAAAAAGTCCGATTTGGACAAGTGTTTCGCCAAAGACATCAGACGACATTTATTCTGGCAAGGGTGGACGTAATTATGTAAGCAGTGATGTATTGTAAATATAACAAATGGAGACAGATTCTCATAATGGTAAGGTTTTATCTACCCCAGAACCCCACTCCAAAATTGGAAAACAATGTAACTATAAATGAATTTCAGTGATTGGAATCCGGGACTAAGTGGTCCAGAAATCAACATAGCACAGAACTTCAGAATTGTTATTAGCTTTTGATGTCTGACCCTGGATGATGGAAAATATATAAATTCAATGAATAGCTCACAGATCACCATGTCAGATCACTGGTCTAATTTGACTAGACGAGGTTTATGACGTGGAACTTTGATAGAGAGATCAGATGGAATGTTTCTGTTTTGTGGACAGAAATGTTGAGATCCTTCGTCTTGAACATGAAATGCATCAGTTAAAGCACCATTTCGTCAGCTGGAATGTGCTGTAATGCGAATATACAAACTTTTGTAGGACTTTAATATCTTGGAAGCCTTCTTATAAGTTTTGCAACTATTGCACAAGCATTGTGGAAATGTTTTGAATGTTTCAAGATCCAGACAACGGAGCAAGTCTATGAGAGTAGGGACCATGCTCCTACTTGAATTCACATCTCCACAATCAGAATTCTGGGACTCATGATACCAACTAGTTTAGCGATGATCATTCCCAGACACTCAAGTTTCCATACGTATTGTTCTTTACTTTTTTGTGCAATCTTTATATTTTCTTATGGTTGATAACTTGTCGTCAATTTTTTGTTTCCTCATGGACCTCGATACTCACAGTTGCTGCAGCTTCACCTGAATAGAAAAGTTTCAATTATTTTTTTTCCTATTTCTGTTTCGTTTAGTTTATTGAAAACAAGTGGTGACTAGGTTTATTCTAAATAAATGTATCCATTATGTAAGACGATTTTATTGTCGCAATTCGACCCTCTGAAACATATATTGAAGTTATATTCTCACTATGTTGTTCTGAATCTACGAAATACAATTATTTCTAACTTCTATACATAGCACTTTCTATTTTACCCAGAGTCGCTGAACTTATGTATAGCATCGTTAAAGTAGTCGCGTTTACAGTTTCAAAATCAAACATTTTTTAACGTTTAATAGAGGTAACTATTTTTTTAACACATTTTTTTAAAGGGACACGCAGACATATTTTTATTATAATCACATTATAATACTTGCTTGTATCGTTTAGTATTTTAGTGGGTCGTACATTCTAATAAGGAACTTAGCCCCCAGATTACAAAGATTTATGAAGATTACCAAGACTTTAGTTTTGATAGTAGATTTTAGAGTCAGAAATTTCAGACAAAATCATCGAAACAAAGAGACCCAGGATATAAACGTTGTCATGATGAGGAAAGGTGTACACAAAAAATTATTTTTAATAACTTTTGCATTGTGCTTTTTTAAATTATTGTGTGGCTCTAATCTTTTTTCAATAAATGATTATCGCCAGGCTTATGATGAAGCTACTTACCAGAAGCATTGACACCATCTGAAGTAAACTGAATGGATTGTCCTAAGCCTAAACCTCGCATGACCACCTGATTTGACCTTACACTTGTACTTGGGACAACGGCGCCTGTACACCATTCGCGAAATCAGTATATTAATAAATTCGAAAGTTACAAAAAATTATTTTGAGTGTAACAAAAAAATTTCTATAATAAATAAAAAATTATGTTTTTCAAACAAAGTTACAATTTTTATGTATTAGGTAAATTAAGATAAAAATAAAGTTTCCCAATCACAGATTTTGATTCTATAAATCAAAAATAAAAATAAATAAAAACACAATTTTTACCAGTAAGAGGGTTGGTACTTCGATGACTTGTCCAATTTCGTGGAGTTCTTAGATGTGCGACGTTTGTAGATTGTAAAGAACCATTTACCAATTCTAGATGTAAAATAATTTGTAAAAAACAACACAACAATTATGTCTTTTTAGAAGAAACGTTCTAATATTAATTTTAAACCACACATATGTCTCTTTTATTTATTTTAAAACAATTAACAATAAATACATCTTCTTCACTAATTTTTTGAAACATTATATAAACTCGTACCGTTTCCACGAAAGGTACAGAAAGAGTCGTCTCTCTCCAAATAAATAATCGTGTAGTTCTTCAGTTAAAATTTTGAAGTTTCTAATAAATATCAGTAAAATTGAGTGTTTAAATGATTTCCCGCCATGGAGTTCTTCACATTTATTTCAATATTCAATGCACAAATATTTGGTATTTGATATTTACCGTTACGACTTTGGGAATTTTCAGACGTGGGGTTTGAAGATTCTTGCACAGGAACAACATTCTGTGAAGTTCTCTCCTCCTGATGATAGTTGCCATCTACAAATGAGAGGAATTTTTTTTTAATTTATAAAAAATTAATGTAATCCCAAAATATATTTAAATAAGAATACGTGGGTAGTTATGGTTTATATGGATCAAGTATTGCAAGGCTGTTTGATAGTCACCAGAAAGTAACTTGAGAACAGCCGAGAACTTGGTAGATCTAAAAGAGATTCGCAGATCGTGACCTATTTGTCTTAAAGTAGCGGAATATGAAAAATTTGTGTTCAATAGCTGATTGGACAATGTAAGTCTTGTTAACAGAAACATTTAGATCACTACGCATTATCGCATAAATCGTTGTTTTAAACTATTAATAGTTAATGGTGTTTTTTTTGCCATGAAATTCATAGATCAATTTATTGCAAAATCTGAAAAATGGATGCAAAAAAATGAGAAGAATCTTTCTTCACAGAAGAAACAACAGGACAATAAAAGTTTGGTAATTAAAATGGATTATATTCTACTCACCATATGCATCTAAATTTAAAATTGATCTTGCAAAGTACTGCCGATTTCTGGTACTAAAGGATGTAACAATCTGGTGAGCTTCAACTTGTGGTATCAACAAATTAGGCAAGTCGACTGTGGATACAGTTTTCAAAAACTTGATTTGTTTTAATTTAGAATTAGCGTCAAACTTGTGCAATTAAGTTACACTATAGTTGATATTTTAAAATCTATCTTTGTCTTGGTATTTTTTTACTTCTAATCTCTTTCTTAGAGGTTTATCTCTGGCAAATAATTTCCTTCACGATTTTTGCTTCATTAAATAAATGGTTGGGTGCCCTTTGTATTCACAGAAATATTCAGCAGTTCCTGTAAGATTTAAAGTCGAACTCATTTCACTTATTGTTATTTTATTTCTTACCCTGCGAGATTTGAATCTGTTGTAAAAATTGCGATTGTCTCCCATCATATCTTTGTCCGGTTGGTGCAAAGTGAGGCCTGAATACATCTTGTGGCTGGTCTCCTTTAACAGGTATGAAAATAAAAATAATGGAAAGTGTAGAGTCTATATATTTCAAAGGACACAAAACGAATTGACTTAAATGTATTACTACTTTAAATTACAACTTTTAATTGGGATCGTTGTTTAAAATTGCACGGGAATGTTGATGTTGTGTGTAGCTATATCGCAAATTTAATTTTAATTTAAGATATGTTTAAATATGTATGTTGCACAAACAAAATTATATTTATTGAAAATAAGAAGAGAAAAACATGTACTGTTGTTTTTAACACTTCATAGTAATACAATTTTCATGATAAATGTATGATTGGTAATGTATTTAGTTTTTTAAAATGAATACAACTAATTTTTATTTCGCTTTATAATAATTAATGTCAATTTTTTGTTCTAATAAACTCGAAAAAACGGAAAATTAACAATTTTGATGGCAATTAAACTCTAAAACCCCATAGATACTTGCACTAATTCGTTATGTGTAATGGCAATTGATAAAAATATAAACGTAAATAAGATGCGTCTCAACACATCAAATTCATACAGTCGATTCCGTTGCCAGAGTAACCCTCTTCAAAGTAAGTATGCTAGTTGATTGTTGCTTATTAGCGGGCATTCCCGATTATCATTTAAAGTATCAGTGATATTATGATTTTGTTTAAAATGAAATATAAACAAACTTTCTTTTTTGACGTTATCATTATATGTACACGTGACTTAATTTTTTATAGTTTGACGAAAAAATAATAACCAATTAAATGTTGTAAATGAAAATAAAACTATCATTGTTCACAAATTAATCAAAATATCCCCTAACGCTTGGACTTGGAAATTATAGGATGTAGGTTAATACAAATAGATTAGGCTAGGAAAGTCGGTTTCTATTTTGATTGTTCATTACTGTTTTTCATTAATGTTTTCTAACGTCTTTTAAAAAAATAATTTATAAAAATAGTCAAAAATACCATATTAATGATTTCAAAACATACTTAATAAGATTCCGTAAGTTGTAAAAATGTATTGATTGCTATCCTGGGGAATATCTTCATGGTCGTCGTCTCGCAGTTCTACACCTAAGACTTCTTGCACAAATAATCTAAGAAAAGTGTAAATATCATAGTTCAATGAGGCTCTTTCCGTAATTTGTGTATTTCAAATAACAACTTTATCAAACCACAAACACTATTTCATTAATAAATAAAAATAAAAAAAGGAAATATAATTTAGATAATTTGTATTATCAAAGTCAAGGGGTTCTACATTATTTTTAAATGAAGAAACTAGTTATAGGAGGATTTTCTAAGACTTTGTCATAAGGCTGTCAGTGAAATAATGCTCAATCAATGAGTGACAATAAAACAAAATATGTAAGGAAAGAACAAGATAAAAATTCCAATGTATCTGCCTTCATGAGTATCATTTGAAAAAAAAATATGTTGGGAAAGAAACCATTTGGGTGTTGAAGAATGCATGGAGCAAATTTTTAGTATGTATTATTCATATTTAAGTCTTAACAAATTTATTTTTTAAACATTAATTGTATGTGAAGAATCAGCGAAAGGCATGAATGGTTGCATAATATCGCTATAGCCCCTTAGACTATCTCGAGAAGATTTCATATTTAAAAGGTCAACATTTTAAAAGAAATTGTTGTTTTATTTTTAAAACCATGAAAACTTAATTTTATTTCTTTCTTGAAAATATTTACCTAATATGATCTGTGCTTAACGACATTCTATCGTCTTGAGGAAAAACTCAAAATTAGAGACCTTGAAAAATAAATTTTAATGTCATGAGATTAATCATTAAAAGATGGAAATGATAATTTTAAAAGCATATCAAAATTAAATAAGTGTCTATTGCTTTCTAGACTCAGCTTGAGCTAGTTGCATTTACTATTACCAGGGTAAACTGGCATTTTGTAATGTCTCCAAAATAAGAAATTACACCGACATTTATTTTTTATTTTTCCAACTTATCTCAAACCCAATGTAAATTTTTACATTTTTTTCTTTTTCATGTTGTATCATTCTTTAAATACTTTACAGCACTCGAAAGCAGTCATCAAATATTAAAATTTATCGCGGATCCTAAGTGAGATAGGGCAGTGATTTACCAAGTTATAAAATGTCCATATTATATTAAAAGTCGATTTTATTTAGTCCCTAAAGTTTTGCGGTAAAGATATTATTATGTTTGTTTTGTATAATTATAGATGCTTACCTAGTTCGCAAGCTGTATTTTTTTAATGCTGCTGTGTTCTCCCGTGATTGTTGAGAGGGGCTGTTCCCTTTATGTTTCACTTTTTGGGGGTTTTTTCGTTTTATTTTAAATTAAGCCTAAAATAATATGATTGTATGAAATAAATAGTAAGATCCGCTACACTTTGTCCTCTCATAATGTAATGTGTTATTAATACTGTTATATATGAGTCAACATATTTTTTTTATTCTGCGAGTTATAATCTCCTTTGTGTAAATTTGGTGTAGAGATTATGTGTGTACATTGTCAAGTCAAAAGCCTCTAGTAACTTAATAGAATTCGCTTTCAGTTTCACACGTAATCTCTAATGTTGCCAATAAATCGAGAATGTTCATTATCCAGTATCTTCTATGATATTTTGTGTACATTTGGTTCAGCACAAGTGTTGAAAAGCACCCTCGTATTATATTATAAATGATTGAGGATTTTGACGTATATTCTGCCAAGTGTTTAGTACTTGTTGACATATTTACCTGTTTGCTACACATTGCCATTTTCAAGTTCACTTATTAAACTGCTATTAAACTTCAACCCGTGGCTTGAGTTGAATTTTTTTTTAAATATTAAAAGTAAACTAGAGGAAAAAAAACTCAATTGTTTGTCTATGTGCCAATTTGACATTTTAAATTTTTAACATAAAATTGTTATTTGAATCTTCTACGTCTTACATGGATCAAAGTTTCGCTGAATTCTTAAAAATATTTCAACATTTGTAAGCAACATTTTTTTTAAAAATCAAATATGACGAAGCTATAAAAGATGTTTAAATCAAATATTTTTTTCAATGTAAGGAAATTTTAAAGTTATTTTTTATTTTATTAATTGTCACAAAAGCAAAATCGCTACGCTATAGAATTTCGTTTGACTGTTGGCCATAACAATAGTAATTTCAATTTTTAACACACACACACACACACGTATATATATATATATATATATATATATATATATATATATATATATATATATATATTATATATATATATATATATATATATATCGCATGTGCTGCTAAAGAGCCGAGACATTGAGATCAATGGCTGTAAACATGACAAGAATTCATTCCCTTTGATAACGATTGTCTAAGAAGGATTCTCGGGATTCATTGGCCCGACAAATCAGCAAACTCGAATTGTTTCAGAGGCCAAGGCAAAATCCAATAAATCGAGACATTCTCCAAAAGTTGTAGCCATGGATTGACCATACGATACGAAAACCTGGATCCAATACAACAAGGCAAGCCCTGAACTGGAACCCTCAGGGTAAGGGGAGAAGAGATCGTCCAAGAAACTCTGTGAGCCGAGAGTTTGGAGGCAGACTTTAAGAACATTGTTCATGACTGGAAGATGCTGGAGAGATTTGCCATGACCAGCTAAAAGCGATCTATGGTGGCTATTTTTAATTAATGAAAGCAACAGGTTAAGCTTTTGTCGTTTAATATATTCTATGTTGTAACGTCTCTTGGTGACGTATTATTTGTTAATTTGTTTTGTAGGCGTTATCACATTACAAAATCTTTCATGTAATAATTCTCTTAAGAATTAATGTCAATAAAATAAAATTAATATGCACATTATGTACAGAAATATAACTTTGAGGTTTCACAACGTGGACACAGCAGCCACACATTCGCCATTACTCATAGAACTTCTTTCGTGCGCTTTTTACCCATGCGACCTCTCTGTCACTAATCTCGTGATTCTCACGTGACATTCTTTCAAAAAAAATGAAATACAACATTTTTGGTCTTAATAAAATCAAATTAATCTACATGTATATTCAAATTTTAAATATTTGTCATCAATGGTCATTCATTGCCTTACACACAATCTAGACATGAAAATAAAGAGAAAAAAATCTGTAGGACTTCAACAGTCTTCCTGTACTGAAAATTTTTTAACACAACTATAATTTTGTGTAAGTAAAATACTTTTAGCAATCAATATTCATAAAATTAAATATATTGTCCAGTGGAATTCAACACTGCTCCTTGTTTATTGTTCAGCAAATAAAAATACTAATATTAATAGAATCTCTGGTTTTATCATTTAGGAATTCACAGAATGTCTTTATTTATTGTCATTCTACTTAATATGTCTGCAACCACATTGTCCTTTCCTTTAACAGGTTTAATGTCAAATTTGTAGTCGGCTAATAGCATAGCATAGTTCAAAGATGTCGTTCTTCAGATGACTAGTATGAATTCAAACCGATGGGCTTTCAATGCTTCTTCAGCCTATTAAATGTTCAATAATTCACCAACCACGACCACGATTATTTCCATTCACAATATCAATTCCAGTATCTTGAATAAGTCGCTTAGCTTTTGAGATAGTGTTTTTGCTTAAAGATAATTCAACAGAATTTCGGCCAGAAACCTTTATCTGAAAACCACTGTCTGTTTCAATGTCTCTGATTCTGTTTAATACACAAACAATTATTCTTCCAACTTCAGATGATTCTACACAAATAGTATCAGACTCACCATTACCATCGCTGCAACCACGGCCTTCATCGCTTCTGCCATATAGATGATTGTCAATAGTGGCTACAGGGTCACTAGTTCTTGTTTATTCTCGATTCATCTTGCTTCTATTATCTATGTCTTGGTTTTCATTCTTTCTCCATGGTTGATCATAATTTCTGTTTCTGGAATCAAAACTATATCTGCCTCTCCATGATCGTCTACCTTGATTATAATCTCTATATATGGAATTATGATTGTATTTGTCTCTCCATAATTGTCTACCTTTGTTTTCAAAGTGATCTTGTCTTGATTTTTCTTCTGTATTCTTTCTTATAGGGCTGCCTTTAGGTGTCAACCCTATTTGGATTTACCTTTATTGTGGTAACACTGCCTCGCCATATGTCCTGGCTTGTTACAGTAACAGCAAATAGTTTGTCTGTTGCATTGGTTTGGTAGACTCTGGTTTCTCATTCCTTGTCTTTTTTCTTGGTTTTTAATTTGTATTGCTGCAAAGATAAAATGTCTTTTATCCATTTCTACATTTGGATGAGAGTCCTTGAATGTGCGTAATGCATTTGTTAGCTCTGCTTGAGTACGAACTTTCTTATCAGTTAAATATGTGAATAGAGCTGGTGTTGCATTTTCTAAGAACTTGTCAATTAACACCATGTCTATTATGGCCTTTGGATTGCTTGTATCTATTGCTATCAGTTCCAGCCATTTTGTTAATTTAACTTGTCCTTCAAGTACTATGATCTGTGGATCTTTGTCCATCTTGATTCTCATTTCATAAAATTCCTTTCTATAATATTATTTTCATGAATGTTTTTGACATTTTTATATATGTTTTTGTCTTCTTTGGCTATACTGTTGTAAGCTTCAAATGCTTCTCCAGTTAGTTGAGTCATCAGTTGTGCTGGCCAATTTTCTTCATCATAACCTTTCATGGCCATTATGGATACAAAATAATCCAGATAAACATCCATTTTTTTCTTTCTTGCTATCATATTTTCTAACTTTGATAGTATCCTTCGGTGCTGACTTTCTATTTGCGTCATTACCAGGATTGTCGCCTTTGCTCTGTAAAACAATTTGAAGTTTTAAGTTGTCATTTTTAAGTTGTTCAAGTTCACTTCTTGCAGCTCTTTCATATCTTTCAATTATTTTTTTTTGCCTATCTTCTTCTTTGGCTATTTTTAGCTTCTCCACTTCTTTGGCTATTTTTAGCTTCTCTTCTTCTTTGGCTATTTTGACTTTCTCTTCAACAAAGTCTTTCAACTCTTTTTCACTTAATCCAAACTCTTTAGCGATCATAGTGAATTCTGTATAGAAATCCATGTTTTATAGAATTATGAGTCAAGCAATCTAGTAAACAATTTAATTATTTATTTTTATTAAAGTATAAATCCCCCAAATGAAGAAATCTTGAATTCAAAATATGTTAATTCCAAACAAGTGACACATCTAAACCATTAAATTTTATTTTGACAAAATGAGGCGACAAAGTATCCTCACACGGGATCTTGAGTATAGTATATATATACGCTCCTTCAGGTTGACAAAACACATCCGATGGTCCAAAGTTTTGAATGAAATAAGTCACTTAGTCAAATTTTCCGAATTCCAGAATATAGAGTAACTTTTACACACTTTATTTCAATTCATTAATCCAAATTGCAATTCTCACAATTTCCACACAATGAATTAATATAAATTCAGTTCCTTTATTCACAATTCACATTGACACAGCTGTTAATAGCCCATAGCTTCTCAAGTTCAAGATTTGTTTACAGTTCTTTCTTGGAATCCATTAGTAATAGCCAGTGTCACGTTGACACTGTGTGCTCAGCATGCATTGACCCAGATTCCGTGCGTATAGCAGCTATGTGGGAAGTCAAGCCGCCATTTTGAAAACTTCTTGTATTGTATATTTCATTGAATTACAAACGTTTATTCACTGCTGCTTACGAACTTGAATATTCACAAATTACGATGGCTCACAATATTTTTTCTTTTAATGAATACTTCCCATTTTTAAATACACAATACTTGTCAATTTCACGACGACCTCGCTTTCAGTACCGTACGAACATAACTTTTCTTCTGACACCACTGTGACGTGTCTTGGTGACGTATTACTTGTTAATATGTTTTGTAGGCGTTCTCTCAATACACAATCTTTCATGCAATAATCCTCTGAAGAATTAATGTCAATAAAATAAATTTAATATACACATTATGTACAGAAATATAAATTTGAGGTTTCACAACGTGGAGACATCAGCTACACATTCACCATTACTCTCAGAACTTCTTTCGCGCACTTTTTACCCATGTGACCTCTCTGTCGCTAATCTCGTGATTCTCAGGTGACATATGTAAATCTTTACAAAGAATACTTGTTATTCGATCGAACGATATTTCTTCATTTGGCGAAGATCAATGAACTGTACCAATGTCGATCATAGGATAAAATAAAATATACTTAAATATTAAACAGAAAAAGGAATAAAACCACATTGAACACAGTTATAACAACATTAAAAATTGTAATGGCCACATTCACCCCTAAAATAACCACATTCACAACAGTAGCGATCACTTTCACTCCTGTAAAACCGCCAAATTCACTTCTGTTATAACGAAAATCACCAGTGTGATAAAAACATTCACAAATGTAATAGCCACATTAACAAACGTAATAACCATAGTCACCACTGTAATAGCCAATTTCAGTACAGTAATAACTTAATTTACAAATGTAATAACCATGACTTTTTACTTCTCACGTGATCCAATGCCGAGCAAATTTGACTTCAAGTGGATGATTAAATTCGTTACCGCGGAGATGGAGTGAGATTGATTTTTTTAAAAAATCTGCTGTAGTAATCTACTAGAAGTAAATAATTGTTTCCATCAGCAGTAGAATGGTAGTTTTTTTCCCCACGGAAGCGTTGGAATGTCATGAGATATAGTGGGTTCTTTTTACTAGTACCCCTGATGCTCATTGCATACAGTTCAGCTGTACTACATGTCTTTGATCTGTAAGGACATTCCCGACCAGAAGATCACTTCCCTTGCTGTAGCCAAACATTTATTCCTCCCTAAATTTCCTTTGTGAAGTCTCTTCAGAATTTCTCCCCGCAGTATTTTGGGGAACTATTATGCACTCATATTTTAAAAGTATGCGATGAATTTAACTTAATTATTCATTGAATCCAAAAAATATTCAAATTTCAATTGGAATATCTTTTCTTTTATCAAGCAATCCTGACAAAATGTGTTTCTTTAAAAGTGTCAGAGCAGCACCATCTGATGTGACTTGTTGAATTTTTTTTAAATTTTCTTCATCAGAAATATATAGACTAATGAAAAGTAGATTAACATTTGGGTCCCAGTCATCACTTGATGGATGCTGCCTTTGTAAGGATGCTCGTAAAACAGTGTCCGGGATAATATTTCTTTACCATGTATATATGCAAGAATTATATCATATTTCATGATTTTCAGCATTGTCTAAAGCTTTGGTGGTGCACAAGACAAAGGCTTTTTGATGATAGCTTCAAATGGCTTATGATCCAACTTTACTTTGACTTTTCGACGGCAGACAAAGGAATGTAAATTTCAATTTCAAAGACTACAGCTAGTATTTCATATTCCATATGAGTATATATTTTTTCACACTCTGTCAAAGGCCTAAAAAGCATACGCCTACAGATTTTAACCTTTAACTAATACAGCCCCCAATCCATTTTGTTAGCATCTACTGACACATTGACTGGTTTTGTGGCATCATTGAAAGCTAGCACTTGGGTTTGTGTTATTAAATTATTTAACTGATCCAAAGCTTTATGTCGTTGTTACAACCATAAGGTCTCTTTTTCCGGTTTTAACAGGTCTTCCAAGGGTTCTGTTATGTCTCATAAATGTTTCTAAGTAATTTATCATTCCTAGAAATCTTTCTAATTATTTTCTTGTTGAAAGGCAGGGCTTTGATTTCATTGCTTCATTTTTTTGTTATCTGGTGTTAGTCTACTATCTGTAATGATGTGTTCAACAAATTTACCTTAAATTACTGAAAACTGCATTTTGATGGTTTCAGTTTGATTCTTTTCTTTCTCGCTCTGGGAAGACGTTTCTTCAGTTTTGCAACAAGTTCTTCTATAGTTTTTCCAGATGTCAGCATTTAAAAAAAAAGTTTTTAACACCTTGAATTTTATTTTATAATCTTGGTGAAACATTTTAGCAAATACGTGTCCTGATGAATTGAGTCCAAATGGAAGTCCCAAGAACTGTATTTTCCCAAAGTCATTTTAACCCGATCTGTACAGTTTTTGCCAAGCCCAATATGCTAAAATGCTGAAGTTGCTTCCAATAAAATGAAAATCTTGCTATCATTTAGCCAGCTAGCTATCTCTTCATTGGTGTGTGATTGGTCATATTCTCTTTGAATGGCAGTGTTAAGGTCTCTTTGGTCAGTACATACCCTTAAACCACCACCTTTTTAACAATGACCAGTGAGTTGAACCATGCTATGGGACGATCAACTTTCTCAATGACTCCTTCCGTTCAAGTTCTTTCTTGGGGTCATCTTGCAATTCTGCTGGAAATTTTATAGCAGCTTGTATTACTGGCTTGACATTTTTATCAATTTTTATATATTCTTCTTCTTCTATTGAACCAAGACCACTAAATGCATCTGCATAAAAAGACAATGTGTCATCGTCATTAACATCAACTCTCTTAGTAAGATTCATTTGCTGAAATCTTGCAGACCATGTATCGGTTTTGAAAGTGTTTTCAATTTCTGAAATTCTGTTTTGTCTTTCTTTTACTGAGAATTTAATTTATGCTTTGCATAGAACAGGGCATGATTCACCACTATATGTCATAGTCCAGCAGTAGATTTCTTAATGCTTGCAATTTGAAGTTTACTAAACAATCTATACAGTTAAGTGTTAACTTGTGCATCAGTGTTCAGTGTATAAGCTATTTGTCTCTGCTCAAGCGTGACCACTGTTTTCCAATCTTTGCTACTTCTGTTTTGCAAGTACACACCACCTAGGCAGAATCTTTCTTTGCCACAGTTAACTTCATCTTCTGGTTGACGATTGAAAATTTTTACAAGATTGTATCTGCATATAGAAGGAAAATTGTTCAGTTTGCCACAATTGTGACATAAATGACAAAAAGTTGGACATTTTCTTGGTTAATGCTTCTTGCCACAATATTTACACTTGGTATCAGCACAAGGAATTGGTGACATTTGTGTACTTAATTTCACAGCTTTCACATTATTATTTTCTTCATTCATTAGCTTGAGCTGCCACTCCGATGTCTCAGGTGCTTTGCAAATATTTTTGAGCATGTTTAGATTCAGGTCTGACTTTCGAAGCAATCTTGCTCTTACATATTCAGTTTTTTACGCCAGCCATAATTCTATCCTTTATAAGTGATTCTGTTAGACTTCAGTATTCACATAACTTTGCTTCAGTTTCAGATCTGTTAAAAGTTATAAGGCAATCACAACTTTCTCATTCACTCTGATTTATCGAGAAAAACACATGCCGCTCGATTGTTATATTTTTTATCGGTAGAAATAATTTCCGAATTTTCTCAATATGCACTTAACTGAATGGAAATATGTGACATTTTAGGCTCATTTGTCTCCAGTACACTGGAATGTATTGAAAACTTCAAATGCTTCCTAGACTATTATCTGCAATAGTGTCATGCTCTGCCCTTCTTTACTTTTTTCTCAAATTGCTATCTTGAATATCTGTAAGGACTGCTTAAACCTCTTCCAGTTTTCAGCAATATTTCCATTTAGCTTCAGGGTCTATGGCGGTAGGAGTTGGTCCATCAGACACAATGTAATAGTAAAACAGGGAATGAACACTGCAAATCAAGACACCAGTCCGTGGTCTGTGGAAAAAACATCGTTTAATTGCATTGCCTTTACACTTATAGCCACTCCATTTCACCTCAAACTTCAAGCGTGCAGTCTCCTAATTCAGCCACCCAAGCTGTATGTTCAAACAACGTAATCACAAGTAACAAGTCTGTTACAACCACTGAAATAACTACATTCACCACTTTATTAACGACATTCAATACTGTATATATTTATATTTACTCATCTAAGAACCACATTCGCAACTGTAATAAACACATTCACTTTTGTATATATGACATTAACCACTGTAATAACAAGATCCCCTCCTGTAATAACCATATTTGCAAGTGTAATGTACACATTTTTTGTAAATGTAATAATAACAATATTCAACACTTAAATAACCAAATTTACAACTGTAACAACCACATTCACCAGTAAAATGAACACATTTAGCAGAGCTACAACTCTAAAATTTATGGTACTTTTTACATCTGATAAGTTTAATCTAAATCTAAGGTCAACGCATTTGCAGTGACGGTTTACAATTTAATGTTGTTTTGTTTTGGAGATTTCTTTTTTTTTCAAAGGTTTGTGACTGTAATTGGGACGTGTATTTCTTTTTCTTTCACATAAGATTCATTAGCGTTCCATTGAATTATCACATAAGTTGGTGGCTCAAGATTCATCACATGGATTGTTTAAAATCTTTAGATATGAATGTTTGTTACTTACCAGTGAAGATACTGTTGACAGAGTGTGAGAGACGAGATATTTTAATAAAATAAAAAAATTGTTGGACTAGCCTGTTCTTTTTAAAAGTATTGTGTGTTACCCTCTCAGTGTTGGACATAGGTATAGCACGGATTATCTAATACTATTTTATTATGTCAACCATCATGTATGTATGTAATAAAACATTGTGTGAGTAAATGATATGCGTTGTTCATTGATATGTATAGTGGTAACTACACCGCTGTTGCAACAGGTAAAATAGTGCATTACCTATAAATGTATTGGAAACGAATAAAAATGTCAAATGAACACTATCAATGCTAGACTAGCATGCTTGAATTTTTTTAAAAAATATTAACTTTTCCTTTTTGTTAAATTAAGAAATTCATATCAAATTTCAGTGTTTTAAATTTATGATAAATATTGAATTTCTCGTCAAGAGTTCTGTTAAAAGCTTGTTACTATATAGATTTCAAGTTAAATTGAAGGCATTCTTCAAGAATTTTGAAAGAAATTTATTTTAATTCAGTTTGTGTAGTGTTTATAAATGTGTATTGGTCTAATTTCAAAATTAAAATTTATTATATCATTATAATGTCAGAAACAAATATAGTAACTTTGACAGGCAACTAAAATGTAATACGAATCACATAAAGACACCTCGTCAAGAAACGATCTTCTTAACAGTGAATTTTATACGACTGATGTTTGTTTTGGCCTATGTGACAGTGTTTCTGTGCAGTTGATATTTTAATTAAGACTTAATGCCATCGTATAGTTCTGGTACATTTTATACAATTGTTTATGTTTTATACCAGCTAATAATGCAATACATTATTGGGTTGTGTTTTTATTTTGATAAATTGTTCATTGTAAGTCAGAATGACTTTTTTTCATAGTTTTATTAAAAATACAATCCTCCCAAATTATAATTAGTGGTATTTTAAAACATGCATTATGAATCTGTTTTGTTATGTATTGTTATAAGTTATATAACTACTTTAAAACCATTAAATTACAAGTCGTACAAGATAAGAATTTACAACACATGAAACATTTGTAATATTTTATTTAAAGATACAACAAATAAAAAGTTCAAAAAGGTTTTTCAAATACAAGTTACAGCACTTCTTATTCTACATAATTTCAAAGCGGTGTCCGCAGTAGTGGCAGTTTCGGGTGTTCCGTTTTTAGGCCATTATCATTATGTCTACAAGAAAACATTCGGTTATAAACTGTGGTACTTAGTAATAGTTTATTTTGGAAATGTAACCGGGACTTGTTGCTTTCGCGGTTTACTCAGTAGATGATTTATCATCGATTGCCATGATACTATGAAATAATATTTACAATAATTGTAATAATTGTAAATCAAAGTTAAATTTAATTCTTACATTTGTTCAAAAGACGGCAGAATCTTCCAGAATAGTCCATAGGGACGGAAGTGGATTTTTTGGAAATCCCGATATTATTTTTCATTGGGAAAATAAAACCCATAAACTTTTGATGAAAAAAAATTGTTGTACGGTACATCTTCATGATAACAAAATAATAGTAATTAGTTACTAACATATACGACGCTTAACACATTAACTATATACACTATATAGTCGTTGTTTTATGGGGAAGACTTTATTTATTGTTGTTGCTCAGAGAGTAGTGTTACTTTTAGCCTGCAATCATTTATTGACTTTTACTGTGTTATATTCATTAACATTATTTAAACTTTCACTAAGCATATCAATCACCTATTGTGAAAAGTATTGATCTCCACCCAAAACCTGACCAAAAAAAATTAACTTACGAACAGTTATAAGCGCTAAAGTTTGATTTTTGTGTAGTCGACGCTGCTATATGGGATTGTACTAACATTGACCATTTTAAATGCGAGTCAAAATGAGAGTGTCTTTCAAAAAGAAAGATGCTTCGTTAACTACGTTTATAATTTTGCCGTTAAACAATTATGTAAAATTTGCGTGCGATTAACTTAGTTTACACATGTATAGGACGTGACTTTTAAGTATTTTTTTTCATTGCCCATTTTGTAGGAGGGGCTATATTTTATCAGTATTAATAGTAATACTCAATATGGAAGATACGAGACTTATAGATTTTCAGCTACGTTTACTGTGCATTGGCAGAAGATTCAAATTTCCTGTCAACAGATATTCTGATGTCCAGCTTATTGTGAAAGCTGATTTTTTTTGCAATGTTATTATATAACATTTTAACCTTATAATTCAGTACAAAATTATCTAGATTTTTTATACTTATGTGTTATTGGACTTCTTAGTAGTCTCAAATATATGGCATTGAATGAGTATCATTATATACCATATACTATCATACATAATATAAATAATAGATTCGTGTCTTCTTCTTCTTTTTTAATTGTGGTAATAACAGTCTTTATACTAAGTGGCGTCGTTTTATTGATTGGAAGAAACAAACCTAATAAAATTAAAATAAAAAATTGTTTTCTAACTATTCATTTTACCTAATAAATCAACCCTGAAAATGGAGATATATTATTTTATTTCTGTAGAGTCTAAAATAAATTGGCATTGAAATAGGCACTATCTAAAAAAAAATGTTTGATCATCCTAATGAGGATTCCTGAATATTATTTTTATATCACTTAAAGAATGGTATTTAGAAAATATTATATTATACTTGAATACCAGCTTAGATCTTGTAAATGCATTCATAGAAGTCTGTTTGAAATGAAAGTGACATGAGTTTGAATGTGGTCAGGCCAAAAACATTGTGACGTCACTCATACTTCTTGCTAAGAATAATTATACTTTCAAGGACAGGGACATAAATTACACACTCGATATTTTCACTTCAGCCCCGCCCATCCCCTGCATACTCGAGTCAAAAATTAGGAAAATTATTTGATGATTTAATTTTTTTTAAGAAAACAAATTATACCAGTGTTTTGTTTCTTTTTACTGGTCGTATTGCTGTTATTTATAAACACTTATTTTTTTTAAAAGTCTTGCTTTTAATTCAAACCATTTCCAAAACACTTGGGTGTGTTGAGCTCTTGTTCGTGATTGGCTGCATGTGGATTTTGTTTCTACCAGTGATTACATGCCTTAGATGAGAGCAGCTGCTTTCATTCACTGTGTGTGAGTGTGTCTGTTAATGTTACAAAATAAATAAGAAAAAAGGCAGAATAATGCTTTAGAAAGAGAATAAGTTATACAAGAATTTCCCTCAGACTTGAACAATATTTAAATTTCATCTAAATGGATTCAACAATATATTGATGTTAAAAATGGAAGTCATGATTATGTGATGACCCCATATATTATTTACAAAAAAGCATTTTTTTTCTTTAAGAATATAACTTATGTTTATGGCGTCGCCTAGACGACAGTCTTTAATAAAAAGACGAATAAAGTATAATCTTTTTCCAACTTTGTTTATTACTGGGGAAAATGTAGAACAAACGCAATATCTTTAGAAGAATTTAATTTCATAATGTTATTACCATAAATAACAATGCTCTTTAATATGCTATAACTCTGTGTATTACATTTTTTAAAATAAATAAGAAAAGCTTTTGATTTTTAATTTTTTAAGTATTCTAAATTATATCTTATGCATACAGTTCGGCTCTAGCAATATTAGAAAACAATAAACTATTTTAAAAGTTCTAAGAGACTATTTAGTATTTTAATTGTAAACATTGGCACTTTTGTGAGTTGTGTCATAAGGCTGCCTTTTAATTAAACACTAAAACATGTGTACTTTTTTTAAAGTCTACGCAACAAGGATCTTTGGCAAAATTTAGAATCAGCAACAACAAGCGGAACAAATATTAACATTATGACATGAAACAAGAAATATCAAAACTGTAAAAATAGAGGAGATTTAAAACGCCATGAATTTTCAATCCCCTTGACTTACTCACAGTTAAATGACTATTCTTCCTATTGTAAAAAGGAAGTTAGTTGACTTAGAAAAAAGATGTATTTACTAAATGCCATTACATTAAGTTACATCAGGAAAACAGAAAAATTATCAAAGTTTTAATATGCACACGAACATTTTCAATTATATAGTTTTATAAAAGCATATTTATTTTGACCCATAGATAACATAAAATTGTCTTATCCCAACATTTAATAAATAAAGTAAAACTGTCGTATGATAAAACAATGCATAACTTATTGTGAAAGAGTGACACAATACTCGTATTGGTCATTTTTTAAAAACAATAAGTAAATGCACTATTGTGATCCACACATGTTCCTGAAAAAGTGTACGCAGACACAAGTTATAATTGTACTAGTAAAGTACTTACCAAAATATTATTAATACTCTGTATGTTATAAAAAAATAAATATTACAAAAATATACTTTTGATATCCTAATTAAACTCCTCATATTTTTGTATTCACAAAATTTTGATTTTTTTAAGCACAACCATTGAGCTCAAGAAAATGTAGACATCACATCTGATCTCATATGTATTTGATTGTAAATATGAAAAGTATGTGGAAGATCTCATAGGGTTAAGGTTTTTATATACCCCGCATTAACAAAAACTGTAATTGGAAGAACAAAAATGTCACAACTAAAAATGAAATGCAGTGACAGGATCTGAACAAAAAGAGCTCAAGAGGCTCACACAAATTTCAGAACTGTTATTTGCACTTGATCCCTGACCTTGGATGATGGAAAATATCAGGACGGTTTACTGGTCTAGTTTGACTAATAGCATGATGAATTACTGGTCTAATTAGACTAGACGAGGTTTATGACGTAGAACTTTGATTGAGAGATCATTTGGAATGTTTCTGTTTTACGGACGGAAATTATGAGATCATTCGTCTTGTGCAAGAAAGATCCTTGGAATTACCTCGTATTTGCTAGTCCCTCTTTACGCAAATGAGGACTGGACACTGTCCGACCAACAGCTACCTGAACAGGCTAAATGCAAATTGGAACCCTAGCTGCCGCGTGTGTGGCTTGTCTAATTAGACGTTGACACACCTGCTGGCTGAATGCACTACAGCGATTGGAGATGCCGATATGCCAGGCAGCGCTAGAAATGCAAACAAATACCTGCAGGACTTTGTCCTTATGCTGAAATTCGCAGTAGGAATATTAAGTCGGGGTAAGAGCACCCTAAGCCTCATACCACAAAAGAGAATGACACATATTTATAGTGAATGAGCTCTATGATAAAAAACGTATGGCATTTCCCAGTAGATTAAGCAGATTGCCTATGTGACTCTTTCTTTTTGACGACAGGATTTAGGTTCAACGTCGCTTAACACAGTTAGTTATACAAACGGATTGATTTCTGGTCATCACATTGCATTTAAGTTGAGTTTTTTGTTTGTCTGTTTGCTGGCGAAGGCTTTTTGCAGACACGTTCGTTGTTTGTAACATCCTGTCAGACTCACATAAAACATTTTTATATTACATTTTTACATTTTGTTAGGACCAGGTACCAGCCAAAGTAAACGAGAGTAGCCTGAAGCTTCCAGAATGTAAGATTAGATTCGTTTTGTTGGCAAGGACCTGGCGCCAGTGTGATGTTACTCACTGACCGGATGTTATAATTGGGTCAGAAGTTGATTTCTTCGTTGAGAACATGATTGACTGAACTTCGCATGTAATTAAGCGTGGTGTTACCTGCATGGTTCTGGGCACAAATATAATTTATTTCCATGTGAAAATTGGAAAATGAATTCCATTCTGCTCAAAATCACGTTATTTATCTGTGCTCTACACAAGTGTAGAATAACATCTACACCAAACTTATTCACTAAGAGTATCTTTGTCCGATTATTATTACTGTCGGCATCCTTCCATCTCGCAAGACGATGGTGCATCACCGTTTGTCTGGGTTGCAATTCGTCCTGGGGCTGTGCTGTACTATCCTTAAGTATTATAATTCTAAGTTTTTTGCAATTCCGTTTTTATTCTACACCATTCAAATACATGCTCCTATCTCTCCAGGATACACACACAATTATTCTGTTACAACTCCCGTTAAGTCTATGAGAGTGGAGATCATGCTCCAACTGGAATTCACATCTCTGCATTCAGAATTCTGGGAATCATGATACCGACTTGTTTAGCGAACATCATTCATCGACACTCAAGTTTCCTTTGATTCCATACCTATAGATGTCTCATATGCAATCTGGTTGTTTGTTTTTTTTGTTTTTTTTTGTTTTTTTTTGTTTTTGTTGTTTTTTTTGCGTGTAGTGGAGCACTTGGGCTCAATTTTGGTTTTCCTCATGGTCCTCGATATTCATATCTCCCTCAGCTTCACCTAAATAAAAAAAAGTTTCAATCAATATTTTATCTTTCTTTTGTTCCATTTAAATCATTGAAACAATAGTGCCTAGATTTACATAAAATAGATAAGACCAGTCTATTGTCACCACAATTCGACTAACTAAAATGAGTATTGAGGTCTTAATGTCAGTCTTTTATACTGAATCTACGAAATCAAGTTATTACCCGCTTCCATTAATGACATTGACTATGTTACCGAAAATCACTGAATTTAAGAATAGCATCGTTATAGGAGGCGCGTTAATTAGATTTCAGTTTTAAAATTAAAAATTCTAGAAAGTTTAACAAGGGTAACAAGTTTTAAATTAATTTTTTAAACAAACATTTTTTAATGGAACACGCAGAGTTGTTTTATAACAAAAACAATATTCTAATGGCTTCAATCGTTTGTGACTAATAGTGGATCTTACATTTTAATAAAGAACTTTACAACCGTATTAAAAAAACACACAACGCACTACAACCACCAGTCAGCAGATTGACACGTCGATGACTTAACAGTCTTGCTAGAGATCTTTGATACATAACGATATTTGATTGGATGGAACGATTTACCATTAGCAGATGTAAAATAATTTGTAAAAATCAGTTATGTTGTTTCAAATGAAATGTTCTAACATTATTTTTAAGCCACATGATTGTCTTTTTCGCTCTTTATGTTATACACTTATCTAAAACAAAAAAAAAGATTAAAATAATTGTCAATTGATACTTCTTCTTAAACAATTTTTTAAAAACTATTTACGTAACATAATAGTCTTTCTGCAAATAAAGAATATTGAATTTTTTTCATATATCATGAAAATTTAGTTTTGAAATGATTTTATGAAGTGGCATTCTTAAATTGTGTCGCAACATTCAATACCCAAATATTTATTCTCTGATATTTACCGTTATGACCTTGGGAATTTTCAGACGTTAGATTTGAGGATTCTTGAAAAGGAACAACATGCTGTGAAGTTCTCTCCTCCTGGCGATAATTGCACCCTACGATTGAGAGATTTTTCTTTTCATTCAACAAAAAATAAAAAAAGTGTCAACCCAATCCATATTTAATTAAGAATATGTGGGTAGTTATGGCTTAAAGCACGGCCGTTTAAAGTTTTTTTGCGAAGTGGACCATATTAAATGGAGTATTAGTATGTACGGGCTGGATTAAGAGAATAAACAAAATTGACAGAGCTTTAGACAAGAGTGCAAGCTTTTAAAATTTTTGAATTTTTTGTTTTGTATTTTGTAAGATTAGTATTTTAGGGAGGAAAAGGGTTAATAACAATCTTGATTTTCGAGACCTTATACATTTCTTATTCCATCATTTGAAATTATAAAAATTGAATAATGGCCAAGTTTCGAAATAAAGATTTTTAAAAAAAATATGTACCCAAATAAATAAAATAAGTTGAAATATAACTAGTGCTTAAAATATTGAGTCAAAATGTAAAAAAAAATGTTTAAAATAATTTAGCACACAACACCATATTCATTCCTTTTCAGGGTTAAACAAAATAAACAATATTATGACTTTATTTTTTCCATCTAACGGTTTCGCATTTGGTAAACCTAACAGCACATATCTGCATCAGCTTTTTCTGATGAATACTCACTTTGGTAAACAAAGAAACATCATCGTTTTTTGTACTCACAACTAAGCCTGTCAACGGGTACCCGGGACCCGGGTACCCGTTGCCGTGTGATTACCCGGGTAGTAAAATTCCGCCCGGGTACCCGTGAAAATGTGACTTCTATGTCTATATTAACCGTAGGCCAAACTTCGCCTCCCATGCGGCTATTTGTAATTACAGTGTGGCTTGCTAAACAATTTATCAAATGAAAATTTTTGTTTCAAATATATGCTCTAAAGTACATCTAAGGAGAAATATCTGTCAACGGGAAATAAAATACGGTCCCAACAAATACAATGTTTTGATATATCTTTTTTTCTCTCAACGTGAAACAGAAATCGCACAACACACTCAAAAAAATATTGGTTCTTTAAAAGAATATTATAAAGAAAACGAAAGTCCTCTGCCAAAAAAAAGGATGGACTGCTTAGAGATGAAAGACGCTGTGTTTGTTAGTAAAAAAAACACCCTTGCTTTACCTAACTTTGCTTTGAAATACGTCGATTGATACTAGCTAATGTGTTTCTCTACCCCCTCTCCTCCCTTCACTCCTATAACCCACACCCCTGCACTTCTTGTGTTCATTAACACGTGGTGACCTAGAAAAACTGATGCTTATAATGCGTACAAGGTCGTTAGTATTTAAATTTAATAAATTAAATAGTTACTAACAGTGTAAGATGGGTAAGACGTCGGCTGTGAGGATGGACTGCACAGAGATGAAAGATGCCGTGTCTGTTTTTTGTTCCTTCAAACACCCTTGCTTTGAAACTAACTTTGCTTTGAAATGGCCGACAGTGGGTCACCGATTGATACTATCTATCTAATGCCATTTTGTCTACTCCGCTCTCCTCTCTTCCCTCCTATAAAAAAATTTTGTATTGCGGACCGGCAGAAATTTTTTTAATTGCACCAGGAACCGGTGCACTATTTTCACTGTACTTACATGGTAGCGAAATGTATTATATTTCCTTTTATTTTATTTCCTTTTATTTCTTTCATTTATTTGCTTATTGTCAAAAATGACAAATTCTATAGGGTTAGTATTATTGATAGCAATTGGAGGATTATAATTATATTTTTCTCTCCTTTCTTGATAACTTCCGCGGACCCCCACTTTGAGAATCACTGCTATAACCCACAGCCGTTGCATTCGCGTGTGTTTCTTGCGTTCATTAACACTTGTTTGCCTAGCCCAAAAATTGATATTAATAATACATCCAAAGTTAACAAGATAGGTTAGACGTCGTGTAGAATCAGGCCAATCAAGTTGACAGCGACACGACAAAATGCAACCATTTTAATTAAATTGTGTCTGTGAAGGGTGGCAACCCAACGCGATAAAACGCCATTTGAACGCTATTCATAAATTGATATTTATAAACAAACCGCCCATCCACCCAATATCAGAAATTTGTTGGTGTTAACAAAAGCAGTACCACTGACCAATGCACGATCACTTGAGATTTACCGCAGTATTGCGTCTTTCATGGCCCTTAGCATCGACTACCGACGCAAAGTGGATATAAATATTCAAGGTATGACACTGAACGTTACGTCATTGCCGTTGACATCTTGTTTGCATGTTCAGTTTACTGTCATTTATGAGTATGACGAATGCATTAACAGCAGGAATTGAATAAAAGTTTTTAGTGCATTATAGTTAATTGTAGTGCATTAGTAATAGTATGTTGCTGGAAGCAAGCCGTTCTACTACTGTGTGAAATGAGGTGCATGGATGGTGGCTAGGTTGCATTGCATAGCGATCATGACGGGGAAAATTATGCGACGTTTGAGTTTAGAACGGGTAACCCGGGTACCCGTTCGAAATTTTCACGGGTACCCGGGCAGCTTTTTTCAACAAAATTGACAGCCCTACTCACAACATCTTATTATTTTGGGGTTTCTGATCAATATAATTTCGTAATTACAGAAAAAATCCAGATGAGATGTTTGCCCAAGATCAGGCCGTATTTAGCCAGCGGGTCAGACTTTGGACACATCTGGCTTATAGGGATCCAGTATTGCAAGAAACCACATGACAACAGTTGAAACCGTTGTAGACCTAAAAGCGATTTACAGATCGTTACCAAAATTGATTTAGCGTGGAATGAAACAAGTTTGTACAATAGTTGGCCGTACAAAGAAAGTTTTTAAATACATACAATTAAAATCACAACGAAATGTCGCATAAATCGTGATTTTAACATATGTAAAAAATTATGGAATTCACTTTTCAAGAAATTAATAAATCAATTGATTTCAAAGTCTGAGAAATGGGTGAAAAACCTAAAAATTGGCCTTCTCTAGCGGAGAAACAACAGAAGAAATAAAATAATGTAAAAAATCTTTTTTTTAAAATGACACGCTTCTATTTACATGTAGAAAGTGCACTAAAAAGAAGAAAATAAAAATTTTCTATGAAAACAGGTGAAATCGGTGAACTTATCTACTGCACATAAAAGCGTGGGGCGCCTATCACAAATCATTTCTCATTGCAACTATTCTCTTACATAAATATTTCTAATTAATGTGATAGTAGCATTTAAATGATCAAAGTTGTGAAATTTTTACTGTATATTAATATTCATACAAATTTGTTTTTATGTTTCGCAGCCTTGTACACGATTGAGAGTTGTGATGAGCGCCCCACGCTTTTATGTGCAGTAGATAGGCTCACCGATTTCACCTGTTTTCATAGAAAATTTTTATTTTCATCTTTTTAGTGCACTTTCTATATGTAAATAAAAGCGTGTCCTTTTTAAAAAAATATTTTTTTACATTATTTTATTTTCTACTTTTTAGTATCAACATTTTTTAAAATCGATTTTTTGACCTTATCAATTCAATTTAATTAGTTAAACTTCATTGTCAATAACTTAAATGTGATAGTAGTAAAAAGATAGATTATTAAAAATATAAATTACAAATTTATGCATTGAAATTAAAGGGAAAACTGTTTCCCCAACTGAATTTTGAACCACTTACCCCCAGGTCGGCAATCGATCACGGTAACGATTTAGCCAGCACGCCTGACGAACCATCGCTCTATTGTAACATATAATAAAAACTCCTTACAAACCAGTTCTGACATCTACACATTGAACTTAATTGTATCCCTCTAGTGCGAATTGTTTATATAACTTAATGTGATAGTGTTGATTAAACAACCCGTAAAGACAACGTTTTTTACTATAAATCCCTTATA